>CM077224.1:4770538-4825538 GCA_039654775.1 Spinibarbus caldwelli | reverse complement strand
CAATTTGGAGAAAAGTTTTATTTGTCTAAGAGGACCAAATGTCCACGTATACTGTTTTAGGAATGACAAAAGTGAATGTTAAATTTACACAAGTGAATCTGTTAAATTATGTGGTGAGTCATTACTATGATTGACAGTGGGTGGCAACGGAACAAATCATCTGACGAGCCGATGTCAAAATAGAGCTGTGCATTAAGTGATTTAGACTAAATTCAGGCTAACAAACCTACAGCAGTAAGTCTGTGTTGGATAAAACTTAAACGATGTAGTTATTAAATTAAATCTAAACATTTCAAAATTTTGAAGGCATTATTGTTATACCAACTTATTTATTTTGTATTTAGGTATTTAAATAATTCAGCATTATAGGCTGTTGTCTGGCCTTATTTATTTATTTCTTTAAATGACAAGTGACTTTGTGACTTCTTGCACTTGCTATACTTTATACTTCAGTGCGATAAAGTACTAAATTTATTATAATATTTATTTTATAATAAATCAGAAGACGTGAAAAAACTAGGCAGTTGAAATAGCAGCTGCAGCCAATGATTGATCCTATACTGCCATCTCCTGTTTATAATGGTAATTTCATTTTCTTCGTAAAAAGTCTTTATTTTTTGCCGAGACACGTTTTTGGCACATTTCTTCATGTCGTCTTCATGAATGAAAAGTCAAACTTTAATAATGTGAATTTTACTGCACAGAGTTGAGAAATAATAAAGGCTTTAAAATTTTATAAGATTTTAAAAATGTGTTCATGGCTATGAAGGTAAGATATTGATTATCGAGAATACCATTACGATGTCGTTTAAGAGATTAGCCTAACTGCCTAAACAGTTATGATAGTGTTTATTTGTCAGCATTTAAATGTACAGTTACGGTCTGGGTACTTTCCTGGGATTACAAGACTCTGCATATAAAATTATATGTTCTTTAGTAACATGAAATGTTAATGCCGCTGTCATTATTCACGGTGTTGCAATTATTTTTTTTTCTCAGATTCTGATAAGAATGAGGCAGGAGAAGTTTCTGTGAGTCTCTACCTATACATAGCATATATAAAATGAGCTTCACCGGAAGATTATGAGCTGGCTTATCTTTATCCGAAAGTTCTAAAAAGTGCTCTGTGCATATGGTCAATTCACCCCCAGTCCAGAAGGGGGCGCCCACAGTAATGTAACGCTGTTTGATAACCGCCAGCAGAAGAACAGCGAATGCCATGAGTAGCGCACTTGAAAACAAAGCAAAGCCCCCTAGACAGTGACTAAGTGCTGATTCTGAACGCGTCTCTCACATAGACTGACAAAGGAGTATACTTTAAAGGCTTGCGCACTCAACTGTTTGCGAAATGGAGACTTGTGCTCGTGTATCCTACCTCTCTCATTCGTCACAAATCCAAATATTCTATAATATTTCCATATTTGCGATGTAACGTATCTGAATGCTAAACTGTTATTTATTATGTAAATGATAGGCTTTGTACTTCAGTCGCGTTCCAACGGTGACACAGAGGTGGGCGCGCTGATGTTTGGTTCACTGTATTTTATTTTGATAAAGTACCAACTGTGCTGTCAAGTTAGCAATGCTGGAACTGATGTGTTGTGTGTGTGTGTGCGCAGAGATTAAAGTGCAATGATTAAAGTCTCAAACCCAAAGAGATAGTCTTCATAAAAGTTAAGACTGCCACACCCTTCTAAAATGGCTCATTCAAACACGCCCCCACATCTCTACGTCACGGTGTGGGAAGATTTACATAACACCGCCCAAACGTGTACGCAATGAAAGAAGGCGTAACTTTTATTGTCGCTGTATTGTTGTTGCCGCTGCCATGTCGTGGTGACGCTGTGTTTCGTTGTGAAAGCGAAAGTACTTTGTTTGGCCTTCCAAATGATTACACAACTAGAAATCAGTGGTTAGCTTATATTTACAACACTGTTCCAGAAAAGTTCAACCCAAATATTAGAGTATGTGCAGTGCATTTTACGGAGGACTATTTCCTGAACCTGGGAGTACACTCAAAAAAAATATTCTTTAAACTAACTTAATTCAATTATGGACAGTGGTTCCACACAACCAAATTGGTTTTTTTTTTTTTTTTTTATTAACATGAATGGAATTTTTTGAATCTATGCAAACTCTTTGTGTTGTGTCAACACAATTGAATGAGAAAGAATCTATGTGAAATTGTAATGTCCAACCAACTCAATTTATTCACTTCCCTCCACCTTAAACCGGTTAAGTTTAGTGAACATGTTTTGGGTTTATTAAAACCTGGCCAAATGTGTTTCACTTTATCAACATGAGGTTTGTTTCAAACAACTCATTTAAATTATGGACAGTGGTTCCATCCAATTAGTTCTAGTTACTTTAACTAAATGATTTCTATTTAAAGTTATTCTCTTCAACAAAGCATTTTGTGTGTGTGTGTGTGTGTGTGTGTGTGTGTGTGTGTGTGTGTGTGTGTGTGTGTGTGTGTGTCTGTGTGTGTGTGATTGTCTTGTAATGAGTAAAAAAAGACAAGATATGCCACAAATGATCAAGAGTATTTGTTTAACAAGAGCAATATATACAGTTAAATACAGTTGAAACCACATTACAAAATTACACAAATTAGCAGAAATATCAAACTACTGTAATTTTCTAATTTGCATTTAAAGGTAACCAATCAAACCTTATTCCAGGAACAGGAGCTGACTCCAGAAATAACTTCTGCAGTACTTCAAATGTGTACATGAGTTCAGGAGGGTTGCTCAAGTTCAGTCCATATATCAGTCCCAGCAATGTGGTTTTGCATAGGGTATACTGCTATGGTCCTGAAGAACTTTATCTTCCAACACTCCAACATCTGCTGGGCTGTCTTCAATGTCTGCACCTTCAAATCTTATGACATAGATTCCCATGAGTCTTCTGGATCACCTTCTTAGTGCTGGCAATGTTTGCATCCTAGAGAGGATATTTAAAAGGATGGCATACTCAAATTCTTGTTTATTAACTTTACCATAGCATTTATCATCCTTGAAAATACAGAAATAAAAAAAAAAATAAAAAAGTATAAAACTACTCACCAAATATTCCATAATAAGACTGCTAGGGTCTTCAATCGGGTACTTCAATGTCATTAGTCTAAAAATGCAAACAACAACAAAATTTATGAGATTTAGCCTTTACATTTTTTCTAAAAATTACACATTTGAAAAACAAACAAAAAAAAAAGTCAGTCATTCATCAATTTTTATTCTGTCTTATTTCCTTATGGGAAATACAGGCAAGCAGTCAAGATGTAATTCTAACAAACATTTCAGTGGAAAATGAAACCATAACAGTACTGGGCCAGATCAGCACAGAAAGCCACTGTCCTGCAGAGTTCAGCAATATTCCCAATTAAAGGGATAGTTCACCCAAAAATGAAAATTCTGTCATTAATTACTCACCCTCATGTCGTTCCAAACCCACAAGACCTTCATTCATCTTCAGAACACAAATTTATTTATTTTTGATGAAATCTGAGAGCTCTCTAACCCTGCATAGACAGTGACACAACTGAAATATTCCCAGACACAGAAACACAGTAAGGACATCAGTAAAACAGTCCATGTGACATCAGTGGTTCAACCATAATTTTACAAAGCTGCAAGAATACTTTTTGTGTGCAAAGAATCAATAATAATGACTTTATTCAACAATTATTCTCCAAATCGTGTCTTCCGCCATTATCGACAGTACATCTGCATGTAAACAACGCATGCGTGGGAGTCTGCTGATGTAGAACATGCAACATAATCTATAAAGGTGCAAAATGCATTTACTTTTGAGAATCGAGATATTTCATTATATAGTTAACACGTTTGGGAATATTTCGAATAAAAAGGAAAAAATAAATTAAACAAAAGCCTATATCAGTTATACAGTCCTATCGTAACTGCTGTGTGTCACTTTACTAGCCTGAGCCCCAACCCCCCCTCTCTTCACTCGTGCCCCCTCAAAAGTAACGAGTGCATGACACCCCTGTTTGGAGGAGAATTGTTGAATAGATTATTTCATTATTTGAAATAATCTATTTATAGTCATTATTTTCATTTTCTTTGCACACAAAAGGTATTATCATAGCTTTGTAAAATTACGGTTGGACCACTGATGTCACATGGACTATTTAATTGATGTCCTTTCTACGTTCTGGGCCTTGAATGTGGTAGTTGCGTTGCTCTCTATGGAGGGTCAGAAAGCTCTCGGATTTCATCAAAAATATCTTAATTTGTGTTCCAAAGATGAAAGAAGGTCTTACTGGTTTGGAATGACAAGAGGGTGAGTAATTAATGACAGAATTTTTATTTTTGGGTGAACTATCCCTTTAAACACACCTGAACCAGCTAATCAAATTTTTTTTAGGAATTTTCTAACAAAAACAAAGTCTTACTAGAAGTTCCAGGCAGGTGTGTAGATAATTTATAAAAGACCGGTCATATATATATATATTTTTAATTCAGTTACATAAAAATGTAGATTAGTCTAAGTTGAATCCAAAAAAAATAAAACTGATTACATTAGGTTAACTGCTAGTTGATCAGACTAGCTCAAGACACTGTCTTAACATAGAGGCTAAGTTTATGCAACTGGCCCCTGTACAAATAAAATTAATACCCTATGAGTGGGATAGGTAAATGTATTTGGTAACATATTAAATGTCATAAAATGACTGTAAAAAGCATGATTTACAGTTCAGACAGTTTTTCACAAAAACTAAAAGTTTATAAAACAATAAACGTAACATTCCTGCCTGTAACCCATTGTTTTTTTAAGAAAAGGGCTGAGTCAAAAGTATATACAGGTGCATCTCAATAAATTAGAATGTCGTGGAAAAGTTCATTTATTTCAGTAATTCAACTCAAATTGTGAAACTCGTGTATTAAATAAATTCAGTGCACACAGACTGAAGTAGTTTAAGTCTTTGGTTCTTTTAATTGTGATGATTTTGGCTCACATTTAACAAAAACCCACCAATTCACTATCTCAACAAATTAGAATATGGTGACATGCCAATCAGCTAATCAACTCAAAACACCTGCAAAGGTTTCTTGAGCCTTCAAAATGGTCTCTCAGTTTGGTTCACTAGGCTACACAATCACGGGGAAGACTGCTGATCTGACAGTTGTCCAGAAGACAATCATTGACACCCTTCACAAGGAGGGTAAGCCACAAACATTCATTGCCAAAGAAGCTGGCTGTTCACAGAGTGCTGTATCCAAGCATGTTAACAGAAAGTTGAGTGGAAGGAAAAAGTGTGGAAGAAAAAGATGCACAAGCAACCGAGAGAACCGCAGCCTTATGAGGATTGTCAAGCAAAATCAATTCAAGAATTTGGGTGAACTTCACAAGGAATGGACTGAGGCTGGGGTCAAGGCATCAAGAGCCACCACATACAGACGTGCAAAGGAATTTGGCTACAGTTGTCGTATTCCTCTTGTTAAGCCACTCCTGAACCACAGACAACGTCAGAGACGCCTTAACTGGGCTAAGGAGAAGAAGAACTGGACTGTTGCCCAGTGGTCCAAAGTCCTCTTTTCAGATGAGAGCAAGTTTTGTATTTCATTTGGAAACCAAGGTCCTAGAGTCTGGAGGAAGGGTGGAGAAGCTCATAGCCCAAGTTGTTTGAAGTCCAATGTTAAGTTTCCACAGTCTGTGATGATTTGGGGTGCAATGTCATCTGCTGGTGTTGGTCCATTGTGTTTTTTGAAAACCAAAGTCACTGCACCCATTTACCAAGAAATGTTGGAGCACTTCATGCTTCCTTCTGCTGACCAGCATTTTAAAGATGCTGATTTCATTTTCCAGCAGGATTTGGCACCTGCCCACACTGCCAAAAGCACCAAAAGTTGATTAAGTGACCATGGTGTTGGTGTGCTTGACTGGCCAGCAAACTCACCAGACCTGAACCCCATAGAGAATCTATGGGGTATTGTCAAGAGGAAAATGAGAAACAAGAGATCAAAAAATGCAGATGATCTGAAGGCCACTGTCAAAGAAAACTGGGCTTCCATACCACCTCAGCAGTGCCACAAACTGATCACCTCCATGCCACGCCGAATTGAGGCAGTAATTAAAGCAAAAGGAGCCCCTACCAAGTATTGAGTACATATACAGTAAATGAACATACTTTCCAGAAGGCCAACAATTCACTAAAAAAGTTTTTTTTTTAATTGGTCTTATGAAGTATTCTAATTTGAGATAGTGAATTGGTGGGTTTTTGTTAAATGTGAGCCAAAATCATCACAATTAAAAGAACCAAAGACTTAAACACCCCCTTTCCAGCAGTGCGCTTTTGTTCTTCCTTAAAAGCCCATTTTCACGTGCAACTCAGTAAAATCATGTAAGGTGACTTTTGCAAAATGGAACGTGCTTGATTTATTAAAGTTGATTACATTTATTCATGTTTTTAAAAGTGCGAAAGAGAAGTTGCGCTGTTCCTCGGGAGGCTTGCGTTCAGAGACGAACAGAACATGGACATGTAAAGTAAACTTTTAGCTCAAGGTGCTCTCCTAAACGCTCAAATACACGCAAAAGTGTGTCAAAATGCGGCGCTTAGTGAAAATTCACGTTAAACCTCGTCGGTTCTGTAATAAATTAATGTAAACTGTTGATAAGGAAAATACATGTGCAACAGTAAATTGGATCAGTGCGGCTCTTAAAGTGAGAGCGGATTATATTCCCGCTGCCGACTGTGTGCTTAACATTAATCAAATAACAAAAGACAAAGACAAAATCACTCACTGCTCTAGACAGAAGGACTTTTGTAGCTTTAATAAGAAACTAAGGACGTTTAATTCTTACATTGAAGACTGTTTTATTTTACATTAGATTATTCAGTTTCTGTAGTAGACTGTTAACTGAATACTTTAGTCTTGCATTTAAAAAAAAAAAAAAAAAAAAAAAAAAAAATTCGCTTATATGGCCCTCTTGTAATCGTGTTAAATAATCGTGATTACAAAATTGACCAAAATCGTGATTATGCTTTTTGTCATAATCGAGCAGCCCTAATTTAGAGAGAGAGAGAGAGAGAGAGAGAGAGAGAGAGAGAGAGAGAGAGAGAGAGAGAGAACGTGAAGCTGACGTCACGCCGCGTAGAGTTCTGGGTAACTGCTTTGTTTATCTACCGAGAGGATCGCGCTGCCTCTCCGCTATTGAGTTCAGGGCACTATTTTGATTTTCTGTCGTGATTGTGGAAAATGTCACCATTGTTTGTCATTCATACTGTATCGAGAACTGCAAAAGTAACTCCGATCATCGTTCTGAGAGAAAACTGGACTATGCAGTGTATTTTTTCACCTTTTTTTCTGTGTAAAAACCCCAAGGGAAGCAGGTCGCAGAGATAACAAGAAGACGCCGGATAGTAAATCTATTAATAATGTGACCAATTAAACCCACACATTGCTGTGTGTTTTTGAAAGTTTTGACTTTGTTTGGTTTAATAATTAACATCACCTTCGCGAGTATGACTCTCACTGGGTTTGTGAATTAACAGAACTTGAACAGGGAGATTAAATCGCTTAACACAAATAACGCTTCATGTGGCTTAATGTACCAAGACAGTGATAACGTCGAAATTGTAAAGCATATACTGTGTGCAGATACACCTATAAGCCCAAAATGTGAACCCAACACGTTTATTTACACGTTAAGCGTTTTCCTCTCATATAAAGAACGCTTAATGTACCGCGACAGTGATATTAAAAGACCACATTCTGTACACACCTTACTAATAAAGCATAATATCTGCAGACAAACTGATGAACCCAAAATATGTACTTTAAATAGTCTTAATGCATAAGCGTTTTCTTTATTACGCTTTTCTAAACGCTTAACATGTAATTAAAAAAAAAAAAAAAAAAAAAAAGTTGCTTTAATATTCTGGCCTCATCTGCAGGTCTTTTAGCGTCACTGTATTACTACATTAAACCAGCATTTTAAAATGCTACAAAACTGTTCAAACTTCCAGAGATTTAATTTCAGTTGTCATTTGCTTGTGTCTGTCTGCTGTCTGTGACCCACAATCTCTGATTCTCCTCCGTGGCCATTGAACAATTTATATTTACAATGACAACAATTATACTTCATGATTAAAACGTTTCCAACAAAGAAATGGCTGAACTTCTGCCAGCTTGTTGAACAAACACTTTATTGGGATAATCTACCATATGATGGCTGAAGCAGCAGCGGGCGACACTGTTTTCACAGTAATCAGATCAAAGTAAACTAAATTCTACAAATCTTAAGAGAAAAAAAATCTAATTATCAAACGATCCAATGAAGAATGTAAATATTTAATGTAAAGGCAAAAACAAAACAATAGATAAGCAGGTATCCGTATTAATTGCAGCATTTGTAGCAGAGGGTGATCCTTTCAAAATGGCGGCGGCGCCCCAGCTTGCAACGCGGCGTGACATAGATTCACATTCTCTATAGTATAACATTGTTATTAACATATAAATAACATGTAAATATATCTTAGTGTCTTAATTGTTTAGATTTCTAGAAGACCCATCAGCTTCTTGACCATCCACCAGTTCACATTTACAACTTCGTATTTGAAGCGTAAAACATGGGTTGATTTTCACATTGCGCTAACAAAAACTGAAAATGCAAAATAATTCTTTCTCTGCCAGCAGGTGGCACTTCTAGACAGCATAATATAACGGTTTCCCCGGTAACTGCAGTACACAAAGCAGCGCAGCACAGGACTTTGAAACTTGCATTGCTCATGTTTATTCAATGAAATCATAGCCTTTTGAAGTTTAATCGTCACATTAAGCTTTATGGCAATTCTTGCCTTTCTGTCCCTAAATTTAAGACCTCTTGAAATCATAATAACACTTTCTTAAATGATGAAAAGGCGATACAGCTTTTGCTTTTGCTTCATTTCGTCAAAGTTAGGCAGCGATGAAGTAAGAAAACCGTGCTATTATAAAAGAGGAATAGTAGATAAAATGTTCAAATGCATGCAGAAGTCCAATGTGGCATTATTTGCACTTGCTTCCGTGCTTTAGCTGATTGAGTAGGGTAGAAAGAGCACATGGAGGTTTTATTTAACTGCTCATGTTGCATTAATAAGACGGAAAACCACTCAATTTAAAAAAAATCGCCCCATCCCCTGTTTCACAAGCACACGTAAGGTTACATATACACTAACGTTACAATCCAAACACTACAGAAAGACATGCGCTTTCACATCTCCCAACCGCACGAAATAATATATTAACGGCACGGTAAACAGTTACAAAATAACTACTCGACTGCAAAACAAAACACTAAAAACACTAACAGAAATTAAAGACTTTGACTTAACACAAAGAAAACTTTAAGGGAAAGGGAAGTGGTGTGTGGTGACCCATACTCGGAATTTGTGCTCTGCATTTAACCCATCCAAGTGCACTCACACAGTAGTGAACATGCACCTGGAGCAGTGGGCAGCCAATGCTGCGGCTGCCGGGGAGCAGTCGGTGGTTCGGTGCCTTGCTCAAGGGTCTCACCTCAGTCGTGATATGGAGGGTGGAGAGAGTGCTAGTTATTCACTCCCCCCACCTACAATCCCTGCCAGACCTGAGATTCGAACCCACGACCTTTGCTCTGACGCCATGATGCGCCTCCTTCACGCCGTCTTCTTCAAATGCTTTGGAAATAATCATATCCGGTTTTCTGAATGGCGAAATTAAACACTTTACATTAGTTTAAAGATTGATAATTAAGTAAAATTGAAAATTAAACAGTTTAAGTTAATTAAACACAATACAATAGTGTTTTGGCAGAAAATGAAATATTTTATGTTGTTTTAACATAAATAAATAAATAAATAAATAAAAATCTGAGTAAAACGAACAGTGGCACAAATTTTTATTTTTTTTGAGTGTAGCCTGCCAGCTGTGCTCAAAGGCTGTTTCTATAAAGTGGGGAAATTCCAACGTCGCAAAGACAGCCTGGTGCTTCTGACTCACAGCCTGTAAGTAAGTTTCAATATTTAAAGAATTTGCTATTCAAACGCGAGTTTTGAGCTGTGTAGAGTAGTGCTTGTTTGGCGTTTCTACGATCACAAATGCAGACATGGTAATGTTTACGCGGCACGGCGCAACGCGTAAAAAGACCCTATGAGTCCCTATAATCATGTCCTCATTGAATGCAACAAATGCCTCGCTTATAATGGGTTTTATTGTTTTAGTCTAGTCACGCCGGGACACGGCATCACAACATGGTAAGAGGCGCAACATTTCCGTCACACACTTGAGGTATTCGGCCAATCACAACGCACTGGATAGCTGGACAATCAGAGCACACCTCGCTTCTCAGAACGTTGAGCTTTGTAAAAATCTACACGTTTCAGAAAGACGGAGCATAGGGGAGTAACAATAATGTATGGTATGTGGAAAATAATGTGTTTTTTGAACCTCAAACCGCGTAAACACATTGCATTACACCAAATACACAAAATAATGTTCTTTTCAGCAACATCATATGACCCCTTTAAAGAATCCCCAAAATCTCAGTTTCTACAAAAAAATATGAAGCAGAACAACTGTTTTCAACATTGATAATAATCAGAAATATTTATTGAGCAGAAAATCAGCATATTAGAATGATTTCTGAAGGATCATGTGACACTGAAGACTGGAGTAATGATGTTGAAAATGTATCCTCAGTTGTTTGTTCAGCCTTTGTTTAGTGACCAACTGTGTTTCTCAAGAGGCCAAACAGGCCAAATGTAGTTATATAACAAGCATATACAGCAGTCACTGACTAAATCTTGTTTCTGTAATTTTCAAATATATCCTCTCGAATTTGACACCAAATGAGTTCAGAAAGAATGACTCTGTAAGTACAAGTTTTGCATTATATTTACTGTTGTCAACACATTATCCGAGAGCCATTTCATTTAGAGTTTTGCATTATTCAGATTCAGATTTGGTAGGAGTGTGCTAGTTTCAATAACCGCAGCATGTTTGATCAATGGAATAGTGATTCATTTTTGATGAGTATGACGAAACAAAGGGATCTTTCATTTCCCTTCATTTTCAGAGAGCAGATCTGTATTAACATGAGTGAACCATTGGATTTCAATGGTCAGACATGCATCACTTGAAAGAACATGTTCTGTTAATTTTAATAACTTTAAAAAGAATGTATTTATATGCTGTATTACTGTGTGTTGTGGCTTTCAGTGTGATTATAAGGACTTACAATTTGTTTCACAATAATATAAAATAATTGTGCCTGGTTTGTTAAACTGAGATCCCAAAGGAAGTTGTTACTGCTCTCTGGTTGCTCTATGATAGTTGCACAGATTTAATGGGATTTTCAAACTTTGATTCAGATGTTTTCCCTTAAATTCCTTTTTGATGTAAAATAGACTCAAATGGGACAATCGTTGAAATACGATATGAATAAAATGCAGTGTAATTCAATTAAATAAATACATAAACCTGATTAATGTTAAAATGGAAAAATAGACATGGATTATTTTATATTATTTTTAACATACAATATGAATACAATGCAATTTAATATGGATTTCACCAATGATTTTGGAGGAATTTGATGACAGCTCAGTTCACGTTGAGATCTGATTGCAGATGAATACAATGGTGGCCAAAATTATTATAACACTAGTATTTCCACCAGCTAAAAATGGTTCTAAGTCAGTTATTTCTGTCTTTTGCTGTAGTGTGTCAGTAGGAAATATCAGTTTACGTTTCCAAACATTAATTTTGTCATTAATTGTAATAATCCAGTGAGATTTTTGTCTGACAACAACCAGTGCTCCACACAGAGATCTGATCTCATCATCATCATCCAGTCCGTCTGGAATGACATGAAGAAACAGAACAAATTGAGACAGACTAAATCCAGAAGAACTGTGGCAACGTCTCCAAGATGCTTCAAGAAACCTACCTGTAAAGCTCCCTGAAAAACTCAAGTGTGCAAGTGCACCGAGGGCAAAAGCTGCTTTAAACGCAAAGGATGCTCATGCCAAATGTTGATTTAATTTAGTTAACAAAAGATAATTGATAAAGAAAATCTATTTATGGCTTAGTTTTTGACAGCATCCTTATTTTACAGCATTTTAACGCAAGTGACAAAAACTTTTAATAGTACTTAAAATTACTGTGTACTGTAAAAATGTGTGCTTTGAAAAAAAAAAAAAAAAAAAAAACTAGTGTTCTATTAAAGTTATTAAATATTAGTGTTCTAATAATTTTGTCCACTACTGTACATAGTTATTATTTAAAAATAATAATAAAACAGGGGGAAATACATACTACATGAATACAATGGAATTTAATGTGGATTTCACCACTGATTTTGATATTGATATTATTAAAACATTGAGTTTAAAATAGAAAAACACTATACACATGTATTTTGTTTATTATTTTATTCATTTTTGGCATACATTATTACTACAGTGCAATTCAATGTGGAGTTCACCTTTGATTTTGGAGGAATTTGATAAGAAATCTTTGAGTTTACGTTGAGATATCTTCTTTCAGTTTTGATTTGAACTCTATAGGAGTCGTATGCGATATTGTACTAGCGTCTTATTCTCAGGAGGCGGATCTGAGGAGCTGGAGTCTTAAGCAATATTTGCTCTTCATTTAATCTCATTGTGAAAACCGAGAGATGCACAAGATCCTATTTAGGATTTTTCTTTCCTCCGGGGCTAAGACAAAAAGACATAATTAGTACTAGAGCATTGCTGCACGATCAGAAACGCAATCTTACAATTGACAATCCTCTAATCCTAATATGATGGAGGGTTTGATTCCCTTAAACCTGCCTGATTAGCTCTTAACCACGAGTGTCTCGATCCTTTAAGAGTCCTTAAAACCTCTTATTGTTTGCTGTCCACTCAGTACTGGCAGACTGAAGCGTGCATCCTTCATCCCAGAGAGAACAGCCGTGTCCGTCAAACCGTTATTTCCCAAGCGCCATGTAGCGGCATTATGCCCATCAGAGGCGACTGGGAGGCCGAGTGACTCTTTTGGCTGAGGCGGCATCTTCAGTTACAGCCCACCAAAGACTCTTTGGCATGGCTCCTCATCCGGTTAAGGAACGGGATTGGGATGCAGTTGGCAAGCCCTGGGTAAAACTGTTATCACCCCCAAACAGATAAGAAGCAAATATAATCAGAGGAGAAAAAAGGCATATACTGCAATTTTTCCACTTTTCTTGCTCTTTATTTTGTGCTCTCTTTCTTTCTCTGTCTCTCGCTCTCGATCCGCTCTTTCAGATCCATCAAGGGCACGTCGAAATGGCAGTCGACATAAATGGCATCATTGTTTTGAAAGTAGGAACAGATGTGTGCAAAAATGAACAGTAAAACAGCAAAATTGTAAAATATTATCACTATTTAAAATAAGAGTTCTCTATTTGAATGTAATTTATTTCCTGTGATCAAAGCTGAATTTTCAGCATCATTAGAGCCACATGATCCTTCACAAATCATTGTTTTAGAAATAGGAACGAATGAGAACTGACGATTGTTTTGGGAGGCAAAAATCAAAGAGGCATTTTTGAGCAAACAGCCAGTAACATTCAAAAAAAAAAAAAAAAAAAAAAAAAAAAAAAAAAAAACTCTTCAGGTTTCAGACCTGTCATTGCATGTGCACTTGTTCTATAATCCCACCAATCCTGTGACCTTTTCTTTCAAACCTACAGCAATTAGAAACTAGCTTGTATTTTCTCAGAAGAACATCAACTGTTGTGACCAACAGACTGTCAGACATGCATCCTTCCTTCCTTCATTCCACCTGAAGGAACCTGGTACCTCATCACCATGGAAACCGCTTGAGCAATTAAGTGGAGGACACTTTTGATTGGTTTCAGGTGATATTTGCATATTAGCCCTCTGTGCTGTATGAGTGGATATCTGTCACACTTCTCGGGGGAGCAAGGAGCGAGGAGACGAGGAGTACTTCAAAAACAGTCTTTAATAATCCAACAACTAGGAACACCGGGAGAGTAGGAGACACAAAACACAAAGGAATGACGTTTAAGGACCGACAAACATGAACTGAATGGACTGAGGCTTAAAAGGACAAGACAATCAGGGGAGGAAGACGAGACACACCTGGAATCAAATGAACAATTAACACGAGGGAGAAACATACACAAACAGGTCCATAGTCCTGACATAACGCTCCCTCCCGGAAGGTGCGTCCTCGCACCGTAGTAACATCCAAAGGGGAGGGGCGGGCGGGAACTAAGGAGGAGGCTCAGGCGGAGGACGAACCCCTGGGAGGGGGCCGGCTGACAGAGACCAGGGAGGCGACGAAGGAGGGAGGAGCCAGGGAAGAGACAGGAGGGATCCGGAGCAGGAGGAGTCCAGCAGGACCCAGACCACAGCCATGATGTCGACCCACGGTGGAGCTGACGGAGGGAGAAGCCATGGAGGAGGAATGGCCGCCGACTCCAGGGGGCCGACCAACGGCGGAGACAGAGAGCCAACGAGCCAGGGGGGATGCCGAGGATCTGGAGGGCCAGGGTGGAGCCGAGGGCTCTGGCGACCGAGGCGGAGACAGAGCTCCGGAGATCCGCGGCGGAGCCGGAGCAACTGAAGACCAAGGTGTAGCTGGCGGGAGGAAGGAGCCCAACAGAGCCGGTGGGACGGAGCGACGAGGTGCAGCCGTAGGAGTGGAGTCCTGAGGCAATGGCGGGTCGACGCCCGACCAAGGCGGAGCTGGAGGGACGAGGGAGCCCGGTGGAGCGATGGATGACGGTGGAGGCGAGGGAGCTAGGAGCCTAGGTGGAGCCGCTGGGTCCACGGGCCGAGGCGGAGTCCGGGCCGAGGAGGCTGGAGGTGGAGGTGAGGGGTTCTCCAGCCACGGCGATGGAGGATGGCAGACCCGCGGAGCTCGCACCGCATTGATGGAGGGCTGAGGGCTAGCAGAGGGGTTGCCAGATGACAGCGGTGGAGGAGGCAGGAGCGGGTGGGAATTTACGAGGAGCGGGCACTGGAGTGCACTTCCGAGGAGCAGGCTCTGGAGGACGCTTTCGGGGAGCGGGCACTGGAGGGCGCTCTGGAGGAGCGGAGCTGGACGGGACCAGCGGAGACGAAGGAAGGCTGGATGGGACCAGCCAGGACGAAGGAGAGAGGAGAGGGGGAATGTCGGCCTCCAGATCCGTGTCCCAGTCTATCAAATCCCCCTCCATGTCCAGCAGTCCCAGATGTATAATCAGCTCACCCTCAGCCACGGTGCAGGGGGCGGAGCTCCACTTCACGCTCACACCGTCCACGGCTGGCTCCCTCGTGGTGGGCACTGTCGCCGGCTCTTGCACCTGGCCTGACGGGTGGGGCTCAACGTCCAGGGCGATCCGTTGCTCAGTCGCTCGGCTTGGCGCTGGCTCGTCGATTGCAGCGGGAAATGGCTCTCCGTCATCGGTGGGCTCGGGCTGGTGCTCCGCACCGCGGGGAGTTGGTGGGCTGGGCTCTGGGTCAGGAGTGGACCTGGCGAGATCATCCACGGGGCAGATGGTGAGTGGCGATCCATTTCTCGCCAGAGTCCACTCCACGAAGGTGGCGAATTCCTCTCGAGGACCATCTTCGGACGACAGTGCTCTGCTCGCGGTGTTCAGGCTTGTGTCATAGAATGAACAGAGCGCGTCGTCCGGGTAGCTGGTGGCGTTAGCTAGTAACAAGAACAGTCTTGTATGGTCCTTGAGAGATCTGTCCCCCTGCTCCAGCAGGAGGAGGAGGAGGAATTCGGGCCGGACGATGGGATCCATAGACACACAACGGAAACAAAAAACACTGAGAGAAAACGGTAAACAAAACGGAGGGTAAAACACGGAGGTTACTGTTTCAGTCGGTCCTTCTGTCACACTTCTCGGGGGAGCAAGGAGCGTGGAGTACTTCAAAAACAGTCTTTAATAATCCAACAACTAGGAACACCGGGAGAGTAGGAGACACAGAACACAAGGAATGACGTTTAAGGACAGACAAACATGAACTGAATGGACTGGGCCTTAAAAGGACAAGACAATCAGGGGATGAAGACGAGACACACCTGGAATCAAATTAACAATTAACACGAGGGAGAAACACACACAAACAGGTCCATAGTCCTGACAATATCATACATACATATATAATATGTGGAATTCCCATGACACATTCACAAGGCACAACAATTCTATCAATCAAAATATTGCTTTCTAATAATTCTCTAAATCCTGCACGCATTTAGATTTAAAGGCATATGGAAGGCATATTGGAATTACTTTTGTAGACAAATGCATATAATTTTTCTGGTCATTCTCAATGTGTTTGCTATTTCATGATTTTGAGGACTTTATTATTATAATTATTCTAATACTAATAAAAAAATGAGTAGATGCACTGATAAAAATGATTATGTGGTGAACTAAATATTACAGAAAAAAATGTAATTTCTACTTGAAAAAAAAATAGTTCAGGCAATAATTTAAAAAATTGAATTCTAATATTCAAAGGCTGGCTTGTAAGCATTCATGTCAACATTATAAAATTAAATAAAACCTACACTGTAAAAAAATCCAATTAACAAAATGTTGGAAGGGCAAAAATATTTAAGTTGAACTAATTTTATTGCTTGGGCTTAGTTGAGAAGATATTAAGTCTGCACAAATATATTTTAAAAACATTAAATGAATGTTATTGTCAAATTCAGAATTCTAAATGTTGACTAAACTAATAAAAACAAATCCAGCCAACACTGAGATCATTCTGCACGTGCACGTGCCTGAGTGACTTCATGGGAGAAACAGCGCCGCCATCTTGTCAAGTTCGCACGCCAGGTAAGTTGCACTAAATAAATTTTTTTTAGACTAAATTTAACGAGAAAATCATGCAACATATTCGATTTTTTTTTTAGAGGACATTTAGAAAGTGTTTTATGAGTTGTTTTTCCAAAGAAAAGTGGATATTTAACTGTAAGTCAAGTTGAGGCGTCAGGTGTGGCACTGAATAAATATTTGTACTTAAGGTTAGACTGAATTTATCAAAACGTATATTTAAAAGGTGTAAATGTTTTATTTAAAACATATATATTTATACACAAACTTACAACGTATTTAAAAACACTGAATAAGCGTTGTATAATATGTCTGAGGGAAATTTAAAGGTGCAATGTGTAATATTTAGAACGATCTATTTACAGAAATGCAATATAATATACATAATTATGTTTTCAGAGGTGTATAAAAACCTTATATAATGAACCGTTATGTTTTTATTTTCTTAGAATGAGCAATTTGTATCTACATACACTGCGGGTCCCCTTACATGGAAGTCGCCACCATGTTTCTACAGGAGCCCTAAACGGACAAACTGCTCTACAGAGCGCGTTTCGTCACTATGTTGTTCTTGTGAATAAAACACTGACACAATGTTGAACAAGTACATTAATATTAACAATAACATTGGTTTATTGAATAATTAAGTAAATATAATTCCTTATTCTATCTTTGTAAAGAAATCTCTTTGCTCTCTGCTGTCTCAGACGACGACATCTTTACCTGTGTCGGCTACCGTAGCTTCTCTAAAGGTAGGGGTGAGCGGCGGACTGAGCAGTTGGTTGCAATTCGCGGCCTCACCATTAGATGCCGCTAAAATTTACACACTGCACCTTTAAGTGAAGGGATTGTGGTCTTTCACCTTGTTTAATCCATAAAACACTTAATGTCAAAAACTGTGATTAATTACTATGATGAATTTTAGCTAATTTTGGCGTGTTGTATGATATTTTTTTTGTGTTTCCGTGACGTGAAAAGATAATGAAGAGATTGTGCGGTCTTTCTCCATTATGCTAAATACGACTAACGTTAATCGAAATCTATGAAACGTGTAACTTAATGTAAACCACAGTAATATGCGCTCATTTGAAGTTAATATGGGCGCGTTGAATGGGTTTTTGCATCTGTAAACTTTTGCAATTGTCCTGTGAAGTAAAAAGACGACATTAAAAGTGACTAACAGCAAGCCACGGTGAAATGTCGCTCTTTTCAAACGGGGTGGATTAACGTTACATGGCATTTCTGGTCTTGTGAATGGTACTTCGGAAGAGAAGTTTGTCGTTCCGAACTAAAATGAACAACTGAATAGTTTCACAAAGGCCGTTCAAAGTGTCTCAGTCAGTTCCCTAGGTAGTGAATTACTAGAACGTGTGCACGAGTTCCTGCACAGGGAAAGACCGTGGCTCATTAAACACTGGGACAACTGATCAATCAATTTGTAAAACGTCACCACTGGTATTTATCAACAACAGGCAGGACCATTATATTTTGATATTATTTTTATGGTATTTGAGGTAATTTAGCCCTATAATATGAAATGTACCTGTTCTATTACAAATCCAGTCAGCATCAATGCTCCCTGTTATGCAATGAAAAAAAAAAAAAAAAAAGGTTGCAACTTCTGTTTCATCACAAATTTAATTAACTAATATTGATACATTGTAAATAATTTAAAAGGCATCATTTCATTTTTTTAACTTAAAATGTACTTTTCTTTCTATAAATGCTTAGAGTTTTTATTACAATTATAATGTGCTTTACTGTTCTCAGTGGCATCTATGCTAATATTAGTCTGTTTCATTCTTATTCCGAGGTGAATGTAGCCACCCAGTGCGTATCCAGATCAGGTGGTCACTGCAGTCACCCAGATCCAGTCCATATCCAGATCAGATGGTGGATCAGCACCTAGAGATGACCTCGACATCCCTGAATGTCAGTGAAGACCAAGTCAGCTAGATGAGCTCCAGAGAAAGATCCCCTGCGAAGACCCCGTCAGCCATCGGGACAAGACCACGAGAACCAGTCAAG
The DNA here is from genome assembly GCA_039654775.1 of Spinibarbus caldwelli. Classification (NCBI taxonomy): domain Eukaryota; kingdom Metazoa; phylum Chordata; class Actinopteri; order Cypriniformes; family Cyprinidae; genus Spinibarbus; species Spinibarbus caldwelli. The sequence continues at coordinate 4,806,698 of CM077224.1, read as the reverse complement.
TCCTCTGCTCAATCTGACCTGTGTTGCAGCTAGAATTAAACCACGCCATGCTGATTTCATCTGGCCAGACGAAAACTGCCCTTCCGACTGTGCCTGGTTGCTCCCAAGGTTTTCTACTCAATTTCTGTCACCGATGGAGTTTTAGGTCCTTGCTCCTGCCGCCTTTGGCTTGCTTATTTGGGGACGCTTGGCTGATTGCGCAGACATCATTGGAAGAGAGCTGAACTGAATGATGTCAACACTGAATCACCAATGAACTGACTTTAACTGGAAAAATTACTTGTTAATGTCCTCTTGTATTATTGACAAACTATTTTCTTGTTTGACTCTGTAAAGCTGCTTTGACACAATCAGTATTGTATAAAGCGCTATGTAAATAAAGGTGACTTGATTTGATTTTATATACTGTAACACCTGGTTAATTTTTTTTTATTTATTTATTTTTTTTTTTACTTCTGCCTCATTTTAAAGATGTAATTCTGAACAGTAATAATATTTGTAAATGTTTGTTTGTTTGTTTAGCTTGTTTAGTTTTTCTTAGCTCATTAAACAGTTTAAACTGAATTTTGCAGTTGTATTACAGATGTAATGTTTGTCAACTGGAGCTTTAAAGGGATAGTTCACCCACAAATGAACATTTGCAGTTAATTTACTGACCCTTAGGGCATCCAAGATGTAGGTGACTTTTTTTCTATATTCCTGTATGTTTAGTTTGTATGAAAAATGTTATAAATTAAGATTGTTATTAAATAAAAGCTATTATGTGTTGTAAAGTGTGTTTTTAGTGATTGGTAAACACCAGTTGTTAATTTTTAATAATTTTGTTAAACTATAAAAATATGTTTATGTAGTTCCCCAGCAATTTCTTATGATGCCCAAATAATAAATCTTAGTTGAGGTAACATATAAAACACATAGAGTAAACGGTTAAATTTTAATTGAAATAACTTGCTGTAGTCTTCTAAATGTTTGACCAATTAAAACATTTTAGATGAATGGACTATAAAACTAGTTCACTAAAAGTTGAGCCAACTAAAAAATAACAATTCATATAACACTTTGAAGTCAGAAATTGACTGAACGTAAAATTTCTGTGGAACTAGTTAATTATAATTAGTGGAAGCCGCTTGATTTTTTTTTTTTTTTTTTTTTTTTTTTTTTTTTTTTTTTTTACAGTGTACTCAACTTTTCTGATACTGGTGTTTTTTTTTTTTTGTTTTTTTTTTCTCTCATTGTGTGTCCAAACATTTGACTGGTGGTGTACATTTGATATTCAATTATAAGACTTTCAAAATCCTGTTCTTTCATGACCCATTCTTCAAGACACCATGCTGGAAACATCTGAAAATGCAAGCAGGCATATGATTGGTGTCGCGGCAGCGCTGGAAGGGGTTGTGTAGGATATTTAGGCATGTGGAGATCCTTGGGGGACGCCATATGCTTGGCAGACCTGTTGCTATTTTCCGAACGCCGTCTTTACTCAATAAGCACAGATTATTGAAGCGGGAAATCATCCATGAATATTGTTTAAAGGAGTATTTATTTGTTTGTTTGTTTATTCATTCATTCATTTACTATTATTACAATTACAATATTATTACAATGTACTGTATTAGGGCTGTGTATGTGCAATTTTTCAAAGTTTACATTGTATTAAAATATAGAGGTTATGACTGGATGAGCAGCATTCAAAGCTCTGAAATGTCAATAAATAGTCACCTGTAACCACACATTTTGTATTAATGTGGCAAGACGCTACAACCACTTTGCAACCAGAAATAGATGGAGTAAGAATTATTTAAAATGTTGGTGCAGTTTTAGTGCAGTACAGTAGAACAAACATCCCTTATTATAAACATGAGCAGTGGGTTACTGTACCTGTGTATGTGTTGCTTATTAATTTTTATGGAACCCAAAGGAATTTACACCATTGTAAAATATTAAAATGATTATTTGTTTGTTCATTCATTCGTTCATTCGTTCGTTCGTTCGTTCGTTCGTTCATTCATGCATTCGTTCATTCGTTCATTAATTTATTTATGGGTCAAAAATATTGTTTGGTGAGGGTTAATGAAAGAAATGGAAGACAACAATAATGGATTTATATGCTTGGTGGTTTTTTTTTTTTTTTTTTTTTCACCAAGATCATTGATTATCAGTTTTTGCTTTTAAAATTGTTTATTTAAATTTAAAGTGACTATTAATGATAATGTTAATTGATTTCAGTAATATGACATAAAAAGCTATACATTTTCAATTGGAGATGTGCTAAAAAATAACTGTAGCTGACTACTACTACTACTGTACTGGATTTGATTTAAGTGAGTTATTGAGATAAACATTGAAAAACTCAACAATGACTGGTTTAATTTCAGTGCGTATAACATTTTACATTAACAGTACAGGATAAAACCCATCCTCCTCCTCCTCTTCTTCAACCGTCCTTCAACCCGAGCCGAGGGAGTCAGTTTGATCGCATTAAAATTTAACATTACCCATAAACACCAACCTGCATGAGTGATCTGCCAAGTTGGAGTTCTATGCAACTCCATCAAAATCAGCAAATGTTCACCATATTTCCTATGGGAAGTGTGCACTGTGATCTGATTGGCAAATCTCAATCTAGTTGCTGACTGCACACAATGCAAACTTCTTCCCTGGTCAAGAGGGATTTTGTCAGATGCCTCTAATCGTGCTAATTGTGAGTCGGTCAGGAGAATTCCACTGGATGGGGTTCATTATTCCACATTAATCTCATCATGAACTAATGTTGAACCCTTTATCAGCATAAGGGGGGAATATAATTGATATAAGGAGATTGTTGGGAGGTTTTAAACATCAGAGATGAAGTCTAGGGACATTTGCTTAAAAGTGCATATAAAGAGCAGTTTATGTGGCAATGCACAGTGCATGGCGGGTGCATGCAAAAAAAATAAATAAATAAATAAACAAAAAAAAATACATATTTCCAGCACGCACAGTCTATCTTTCAAAGTCTGTCAATGAAATGCATGCTTTTTGCTCATAATACCAGCAGGGACTAACTTGCCCATTCTAACCAGCCTAACATTAACCCTTTGAGCCTGTGAGGCTGCATAGTGCCCCTAAATCCCACAGCCAATCACAAGGCTAGGTGAGGCAGGTGAACGGAATGGCAAAGATCTGTCGCTGCCTTCTGTTACATTTAGAACGTCACAATCAGTAGAGCATAGTGCTTGCAACGACAAGGTCATGGGTTTGATTTCCAGGGAATGCATGAACTGATTAGAAGCATGCCTGGAATGCAATGCAAGTCACTTTGAGGGGAAAAAATAGTGTATGCCAAATGTCTACATTCCATAAATGTAACGCATTCATGACATAGAAGACCTAAAATACACAGATAAAATGATGGAAGAGAACAGGTAAGTAAAATGACCTTGAGTCAGGAAGTAAAATACATTGTAAAGGCGTAAGTGTCTTTCTGTTATTCATTTATTAATTAATCTTGTTGTAAATGTCAGCTGGCTTTGAAAAAAGTTCTGCTTTCGAGAAGCACAATTAAAACTGAAGAAGTTGAATTGGGTTCTACAATTGACCCTAAATACAACATTCAAGTATTTGTTCTCTTTAATTCATTCATTCATTCTAAGAAGAGCTAAACTCATTGATGAAAGGTAATGTTCTCGTTACGTTCAATAATGAGTCATCCCAATTTGGTGAATGTGAGGACGCTGACCAAACTTGAAGTGTTAAACTGCTCTGAACAACAATATCCCTGCATGTATTTTTTTTGTTCTCTGTTTTTAGATCAGGCAGCATGTTGCCATGGCAACCCAAGAGCTGTGTGCATATCCATTGACATTTCTGAAATTCAGAGAAGCCTTTTAGGCTCATCCTTGAGAGCATGTGTTAGAAAAGAGGTGAGACCTAAAGAAATGACCTATGCCTCGTCATCAGCCGCTGTTCAGCCCTCTTTACTGGAATGAAAAAAACCTGTCTAAATGCAGTACTGACATTATAAATACAGCTGTAAACGGGGTTCATTGCAGCTTGGAGATCACATCACAGGGTGGCCACATCACATGAGGGTCAAGATTTGGCTGGTTGGATGGATTTAGCTTGATACCTCCTGAACACTTTGTTTGTTGATTGGCTGTTTAGCTCAGCATTTTGACCAAAAACACATCCATGGGCTTCACTACTGTTTAAAAGTTTATAGGATTGTATTTTAAAAATCACTTTTGAAAGAAGTATTTTATTCTCACCATGGCTGCATTTATTTGGTCAAAAATGCAGTAAAAACAGTAATATTGTGAAATATTATTACAATTTGAAATAACTTTTATATTGTAATATATTTTAAAATGTAGTTTATTCCTGATCAAAAATTGTCAGCATCATTACTCCAGACTTTAGTGTCGCATGATCCTTCAGAAATCATTCTAATATGCTGTTTTGCTGCTCAAAAAATAAATAAAATAAAACAAAACAAAATAAAAGCAAAATAAAAAGCAAAATAAAATTAAAATATCAATATTGAAAACAAGTATGAACAGCTGCTTCATATTTTCATGGAAAATATATATATATATATATATATATATATATATATATATATATATATATATATATATATATATATATATATATTCTCCCAGGATTTTTTGATAAATAGAAAGTAAAAAAAAAAAAAAAAAACAGCATTAATTTGAGATGCATACAGTATGTAACATTATAAAAATAATTACCATCACTTTTGATGAATTTAATGTGTTCTTGCTGAATAAAACATCAATGTTTTGTGTATAAATAGCAAATATTTAATTATTATAACTATGTATTTAATTTAGATTTTTTTTTTTAATTTCTCAAGAAATTTGAAACATCAGATACACAATGTCTTTAAGTGTTAATAAATTATCAGCTTTATTACTGTTAACTAAAACTATTGTGACTGTTTATGTATATGTCTATATGTATATGTTTATGTAGATGTCTATTATGTATAAACTATATGTCTTTAAAATAATACTGAAATAAATTGAATTGAATGAATAACATTGAAATAAAATGAAATATAAATATTAGATGGAAAATTAAACTTATTTGTTTCTGTTAGTGTAATGAGTCCAGTGGAGGTGAGTTGAAAAGAACCCAAGTGCAGCTTTATTTAAATCCCAAAAGTGACCAAACAATAAACAAAGACTTGACTTGGCATGGCATGAACAGACTTGGCATAAACAAAAGCAAGAACTCACCAACAGAGGTTACAGTTAGTTGCCAAAGAAACATTTCTAATGTTCAACATTTCATTTTCGAGTCAACTTGAATGTCTGTGTATAAATTGCAAATATTTAATTCTTATAATATATGTATTTACCATTATCCTTTTTTCAATGGCTCTTAAAGTCATGAAATCGATTTTCCGTATGGCAATGCTAATGGCTCTTTATATATAGAAGGAGACCTTTGAGGAGACCTTAAGGATCTTGCTCAAGAAGAAATCGCATGACGACTTGGAAAGCAACCAATCTTTTTTTTTTTTTTTTGACGTTTAGGGATGGGGTTATGTGAAATGCATTCTTCTAGATCAGCGTGAAATCTAAGGCTAAATTACAGACCGCCATGATGTAAACGTTAATATGTCCCGATGCATCAGAAGTGCACACAACATCTGTTTTAAAATTTTAATGGAATCTGCCCGTTTAACAATTTAACAATTTAATATACTAGGTGTAAACGTGCAATGGGTTGCTGATAAAATGATGAGAAGCTGTGCTGTTATTCTAGTAAACTGCTGAAGAACATCATACACTCATCCAAATTAAACATTAAAAACAATTCATCACAATAAAAAATGATCAAGACACTTTCTATAAATTCTGCACACCACAAGTTTCATAAAACATGTGATTTACAACTGTACATTTCATCACTGAGCTCCGGGATGGTTTATTAAAATAAATGTGTAAGGATATGATTTCCCCCACACGTTTGTACTTGACTTTGAAATATTATGCTGACTTTATTCCACTGCCAGTTCACTCATTACAATTCTCTTTAGTCATCTCAGATTTCCCAGTGAAAGAGAGAAACTTAGCAGAGGTAGAGTCAGATAGCTTAAGGTAAGTGCTTCAAAGTTTGCCTTTCATATCTTAATGAGTGTGAGCAAATGGACAGACGGTTGATTCTAGATTTAGTTTTCTTTGTGTAAAGCAGCACATATGTCCTTCCTTGCACAAAGCCTTGCAAACAATGTGTAAAAAATACTTCAGCAATCAAGGCAACTTTTATATGCAATCAACAAAATCGATGCAATTCATTCATTACTGAACATTATACATATTTAATGTTATAAAAATAAAAAGTTTAATTATTATAATTCATTATTATTATATAAGTATGATATATTTTAGTGTTATTTATATACTGTTAGTTTTATTATTGAGTTATTTTTTTATATTTTAAGTCATTTATAATTTAGTATAGTTTATAATAATTTATTTTATATAGCTTCATTTTATTTCAGTTTTAGTGATTTTTGTATTTGAACTTAAATAGCTTAAATGAACATAAATGTTGCTTTTAATAATATTATACAGTGATACAGTAATGTCATTCAAATTTGTCATTATACAAGTATTTTCTTTTAGTATTATGTATATACTTATATTAGTTTATTAATATTTTTATTTATTTTAATATATATTTTAATATATTTTTTTTATTTTTAGTTTAAATTTGAGTAATTTTGCTATTTTCTTTGGTCATTTATTTATTTATTTACTTATTTAGTTAGTTAGTTAGTTAGTTAGTTAGTTAGTTGTGCTGTCAAATGATTAATCCAAAATAAAAGTTTTTGTTTACATAATATATGAGTGTGTACTGTGTATGTTTATTATGTATATATATAAAGACACACACATACAGCATATATTTTGACAGTATTTACATGTATATATTTATATTCATATGAATTATTTACATTTACATTACATTTAGTTATTTAGCAGACACTTTTATCGAAAGTGACTTGGAAGCAATCAAAATCAACAAAAGAGCAATGATCTGCAAGTGCTACAACAAGTCTGTTAGCTTAACGCAGTACATGTAGCAAGATTGTTTATTATTATTATTATTATTATTATTATATAATGAATAAAAAAGAAAACAGATAGAATAAAAAAAAGAATAGAGCAAGCTAGTGTTAGAGGCCTTTTCTTTGGCTTTTGGTAATTGTATAATAAATAAAAAGAAAACAGATAGAATACAAAAAGATTAGAAAAGCTAGTGATATTTTTTTTTTAAAGAAAACAAGCAGTAAAAGAATAGAGTGCAAGTCTAACAGGGACAAGCTTTTTTTTTAAGGAATATAATTAGAATAGAGAGAACTAGAGTTAGAGTGTCAAATAAAGATTATATATAAATGATATCATATATAAATACATTTAATATATAAACATAACATTTTTCTTAAATATATACGTGTGTGTGTGTGTGTGTGTGTGTGTGTGTGTATTTTTATATACATAATAAATATACACAGTACACACACATATATTATGTAAACAAAAACTTTTACTTTGGACGTGATTAATCGCGATTAATAGTTTGACAGCGCTATTATTTATTTATTATTTCAGTCAGTACTTCAGTACTAGTTTAATACTTCAAAATAAAAAAAAAAGCTTGAATGAATATTAGAAATGATTATTTGATAATTATTCTTTGTGTCTTAATAGATTTAGCTTTAGTTACAGAACAGTAACAACACTGTTCATTTATTAAAACTTAAACACATTATTTGTTGTGGAAAAAAAAAAAATCAAAATGTAAAAAGTCTAGGATGATCTGCATCATATTTGACCCTGATGTTTGAGTCCAATATGGGTTTGTACTTAAACTCCCACTTTTCATTTGAGTGATTGTGAGGATTACATGGGATGGTGGGAAATAAGGGGGGAGGAGCTTGTAGTGTTCAGAGGTAACCTACATAATTACATGTCTTGCGTTCCCACTGTGATTAATTATATCTGTTGGGGGTTGGAGGAGGGCGCTCTAATTTTGGACTAGGTGAGGGGCAAAAAAATGAGAGTGAGACAGAGAGAGAGAAAGAGGAGGAAGAAAGACGACTACGACATTACACAAGCAACAACTTATCAAAATCAGGTTGACAGAATCGGGCTGCGAAGACAGTAGTGCCTCTGAATGCTGCAGGAATTTGATGCGTTTAAAAATATGTTTTCTTTACCGCTTTTTATTCCTCGCTCAGCTGTTTCTCGTCATGGTGTTCCACAAGCATCAAGGGAGCAGCGAGCACCGTGTGCAACAGGATCCATTTGGATGAGGATCATTCGCTGGTGGGACAATCATCATAGTTGTTCAGATAACTGGAAAACTTGGACCAATGCCTTTTATGAAAGAATATGAGACAATCTGTTTAATGCTAGGAGCAGATTGTTAATGTGTGTCTGTTTGTGTTTAGGAGGGGATCATCATCTGTTTTAGTGTGTGTTCTTACAAACTGATCTGAGCATGATGAGTGTATTGAGGGATTACATGCATTTGTTTCAGGGATAACAAATTATATCTTAACAGCCAAAACCAGACGAGACTTCTATTTAACCAAATGTCAACGTCATGTAGATTTATTGATTGATTGATTGATTGATTGATTGATTTATTATTTATTATTATTATTTTTTATGGGGTGTTTGCTCATTTATAGTTAGCATATTTTACGACATAAATTGTTTAATATTATTATTGATATCAACGGTTTTGCGCAGAATTTGCAATTCATAAGTTGGAATTGGAAGTTGAATTGTAGTGACAAATTTACTGAAGATGAATTTACTGAAATGCGACAGGTAATGCATTCTGGGAAATTAAGCGATATTCCTCTCTCTTTCTCTCTCTCTCTCTCTCTCTCTCTCTGTATATATATGTGTGTGTGTGTGTGTGTGTGTGTGTATGTGTGAAGCGCTTATTTGCAAAAATTATTTTTTATTTTTTTTTTTTCAAAAGTCCTGTTTTTTATTGTTATCATGTTTTTACTGTGTTTTATTGTGTTAGTTAGCTGTATTTTTTAGTTATATTTGAACCAAATCAACATAACCCAACTGCAGTTTAATTGAGATTAATTGGAATGTAGAATGAAAAAAAAAACATGGTTTTTGAAAATTGTTTGTATGTTTGGCAAATGACAAAACAATGCTAGCGAAAAACCGAAGCATATAGAATTTGCAGCTGTGTATTCTGTGTTAATCTCATCTGTCTGAATCTTGATGTTTGACCATATTCAGCTAGACTAGAATTAAAACTAGGCTTAACCACAAATTGACGTTGGGCTACACTGGTCTTTCCAGCAGGGAAGCCGTCTTAAAAGGGAAACGCAATGTTCCTCTCCGAATCATCACAAGCGTATTCAATCACGGCATGGATGGCGGCGAGCCTTTTTGGGTGAGGGCTTTAATCTCCCCTCTGACAGCGCTGAGAACAGCAGAGGTAGTTTGTTTGGGTGTATTACTGCTGGAAGAGAACTTGGGCCGTGTGAATGGTTGGCGCTCAGAGGTGGTGAGCCAGGCCTGGTAATAGGATTACACGAATGAATGGTTTCCTTGCACCTTCATCATTTAAGGCTAACAGTCCACATGATGGAAAGCAATTAAAGCTAACGCTTTGACAAGAGCAGATTGGTCGACATTGACACCGCATCACAGTGGGAGGGCAGAGGGCTTTACAAACACACGAGCAGACAGTTGTTGAAGTGTTGCGTGCGTGTTCGTCTGGTTTAACCAGTGAGAATGTTAAGGAAATGAAGTGGCAGGTTCTAGGTGGCTGTTCGTATGTGTTAAATTGTGAATGATGTGAAGCGACAAATAGGCAGCATTTTTATATCAAACTACTCAATGAACATGAAAAAAACAAAAAAAAAATCAAAAAACTTTTGGGTACAAGGTTGCTTAATGATTGTCTTTTTCATACAGTAAGAACTGACATTGATTACATACCTAATCAATCTTTAAATTATTAAAATAAAATTGATTTACTGTTATATCATTCAGTATAAATCATTAAGTAACTAAGAAAGTTTCTCTCTCTCACACACACATAGTAAATCGTATTTTTTTTTTTTTTTTTTTGAAATTCTATTAACATTTATTTGTTTGTTTGTTTGTTTTATTAGCATAATATCATTGAGTTTATGTGAAGCTGCTGTTTATTTCAGGGTTTTATAACAGTGACCTATGGATTAATCTACATAAGATTTTGTGTTTGTGTAAATGATCATTGCTGGGGTAAGTAAGTGAGTGAATGAGTAAAGTGAGTGAGTGAGTAAATAAATAAATGCAAATAAACAAATAAATTAAATAAATAAATAAGCATATAGAATTTACAACTCTGTATGACCATATTCAATTGTTTGCTTGCAACCTTAACTTATTTTTAATAAAAAAAGCCATTTGGTAAGTCTTCTAGCTCTGGTTTGGACAGTATTACACATTCGAAAACACCTAAAAATGATTGTATGATTTGTAGCTGCATCATCAAATGCAGCCATTTCACTCAAAATATGCTAAATTGTACCTTTAGGGTTTGACAATCAGCTTGCCACTTGGAAAGTACCTTCAAAAGTACATCTTAGTACCTTTTTGACTTTTAAAATGTGTATATTAGTATCTTAAAGTAATAATATACACTCGCTGTGGACCGATAAGGTGCAAAGCAATACATTTTGGTGATGTACAGCTAAAGGTAACATTTTTACACATTTCTTTCTGATAGTGCTGGATTACTGCAGCATTCAGTTGTAACATTTTCCTCAACTATGTCACAAGAAACACAAAACTGCAGGTTATTTGGTCCTAGAACAAAACACGATACTTGACAGATATTCAATCCTACCGAACAGAGAGAAATTTAGAACGGATAAGCAAATCGAATGAAACCTAAACTAACAAACTAAATAAAGACCACAGGCTGGAGATGTGAGAATGATAAAGCAGTTTTGAGAAACTCTGCAGAAGAGGTCATCAACAACAGAAAGCTGTTGAGCTTCAATTACAGATATGACTAGCATATCTGCTGTGGAGTAAAACTTGGAGAAACTTCACTGTTATATGTATTTCTGATGAACCGCAACTTAAAAATGCAGTTCAAGATACTCTTGGCAGTCGGCGGTAATCATTCATGTCACAGTGGAGAGGAAATTGGCATCTGGGAGGACAAATCTGCTGAGGGTAGAGGCATCCCAAAATGATCCTAAAAGTTTTTTATTTTTTTATTTATTATTTTTTTGTTGTTGTTGTCTATATCTATGACAGTGCTTTACAAATGATGGGACACATGTGCCAGTTTTCAATGACAAAACACAAACTTAAGTTGACTTAGTTTGGTCCCTGGAGCACTGTTTTCAAAGCAACTAAGCAGAATCTATCAAACTACTGTACAGTTACAAACAAACAAACAAATAAATAAACAATACATAAATGTTTAGAACTGTATATTCACAGTACATACAAATGATAATGTCCAAAAAAAAAAGAAAAAAAATATGAAAATGAAAATTATGTACCATTAAAATCTTCTCAGGCAACATCATCACATATAGGTACATAGATTTGCAAAACCATTAAATGTGTTAGTGCAATAGGTACCGTAATCAACATTTTTCCTTATTAAGGTTAAATTGTATTTATAATGTTTTTATTGTTCAATTCTACAATAAAATAAATGACCTAAAGTTAATTTATGTGACTTGAAATGTTAAAAATGAAAATTAGTTATATCGAGAAATTAATTAGTAAAAGTGTAGATTTCATCATTTAATTCAAAATGCATTGCATGCAAAGTATTACATAGTAATTATATATATAAAAATTAAACTTATGAAAATTAATCAAATTGTTGTTTATTGTTAGTTCAGTTGTAATTAATATTTTTTGCAACATTTATTCATTTATTTTATTTTTTAATTGTTTTTTTTAATTGAAACAGTTAAATGCATAATGTAAAGTGCAATGCAAAATATATCAGTGTTCTTAATATTAAAATAATAACAATATATGTATATAGCAATAATAATAATAATATATATATATATATATATATATATATATATATATATATGATAATATTAATAAAATTGTGGTTCATTGTACTTAATGCAGTTACTAAATTCAAGTGTAATGTCTTACTGTCATGTCCATCACCTTTTTCATTTACTGGCTGCCTGTGTCAAAGTCCTGCTCATTTCAGAGCTTATCCAATCATTTTATACATATGCTGGGCCAAAAATGTATTGATTTGAAAGGCCAGTGTTCAATAAAATGATAATTTATCCCATTCTCATGACGGTCTCTTAGAGTCCACATGAAGTGCAGCAGACAATTTATTTATTCATTTTTTTTATTCATCCCATTGTGCAATCAGCATGGATCTGTGCTTTGTTACAATCAATGACGCCATAAACTCTGGGATAATGTGGTATGCTATTTTACACATGTTGAAATGCCTGAAAAAAGTATTAAATAGATATACATGACATTTGCTGCATTTTCAAATGAAATTATAGGAGAAACTCTGCTTCCTGTGCAGTTTTATAGCTTATCTTATTGGGCAGAACTTTGAAGTGCAATAATGACTATTTATGTAGAGATACAATGTTAAGATCAACTCAGCATTTCATAGACCCGTAAATCAGGAGCAAAGTCCTTTCTTTGCCTTGCAGCAACTGTTGAGCTGTACAATAAGTGCTACTTTAAAGCCTTGATATGGAGTGTTCTCTAAGCAGCAATCAGCACTTGTGGCTTACACATTTTCATCAGAAAAACATGAATATGACTGGCAGCTGATGCCGGGAAGCAACGCACACCTGACACAACTTCAATCTCATCAGAGTAGCATACAAAAGACGTGCCGGTGTCCCAGTTCGAGGAGTTCCCAGAGGAGAAATGCTTCTCTCTTCCTCTCTTGTGCGTCATTATCCCAACTAAAACTGAACTGGGCCGCCTGGCAATCTGTGCAGCCCTGTGTTCACAGCGGCAAGCTTCTGGCTACAATGACGATACAAACTCCTGCCCTTCATTAGCATTGAAAATACTGCCGATACCATCTCCAATTCCCCGGCTTAGCGAACACCTTTTCCCCTACGGACTCTGCTTACCTGTCACTCCATTTTATTAGTGGTGCTTTCTCCACTGTTACTATTGCTCATGCTCAGGGGAAGGGATTTGAACATCCCCCTAAGCATACAGTCCCAAGCATTAATATTAATGATGTGTTTTTGGAATATTTTTGAAAGCTACTGTTTATTAAAATCACAGTGCTTATCCATATGTTGTTCTGGAATGAATTTAAGAAAAGTTTAAACTTTTAATGATGCAACAGTTCAGCACTGTTGTAATTAAGTTAAGTATGAAGTGAATATGCTATGACTTTCTTGAGAAATCTTGACATTGCTATATGTTCATCTCAGAACATTCCGCTCACACCCTGTAATGTTTAATGATGCTGGAATATGATTTACTGTCTGTAAAGTAGCTGAAAACACATGTTTAGAAGCCTATGGCAAAGTTGCATTGACCTCTATATGTATTTTAGTGCACTAGACTAGAAGGCTGAAACATCAGCCTTTGACACTCTTAATAGAATAATTCACCCGCAAATGAAAATTGTCATAATTTATTGTTTTTACTGTTAGTGTTATAATTGACTTTAATTGCATGAAAAAGTAAACAAATAAATTAATTAAATAAATTTAATTAAATTACATAAATAAAAAAGAAATGGACAAACAAACAAATAAATAAGAATCAACATGATTAACTAACGTTTAAGTATATGACCAAGTGGTCATTAGAGTTCAAATAAACTAAAATTAAAGCCATTTAGAAAATTAAGTATTAAGCAATATATGTAATACTGTGTGTGTGTGTGTGTGTGTGTGTATATATATAAATTACATAAAATACAGTACATAGTACATGGGAAGCTCTCTGAAAGCTCACGGTTGTCAGAAGACTGTCAGAAAGACAGTCTCATATTTACGCAGGTTTATTTATTTATTTAATATTGTTTTTTTTTGTTTTTTTTTGTTTTGTTTTTTTGGAATGTTGCCATTTTTCTATCACTAAACATGCTCAGAATTCAGAAAATAAGTATCACAGGCCAAATAATTACTTGGAAGACTGCTAAATTTGTTCCGAAACAGTCAGCAGTGGTGTCAGTGACCGTGTTTGGCAAGCTGGGATCATTGTAAATGTTGTTCCTGCCAAACCTGTTGCTATGATTCATTTCAGAGTATGAACTGTTGTTTTATGTAGTTGAAAATAGGTATTACTTAATTGCTTTCAACAAGAGCTCATTTTTGTTACCGTGGTGCGCTGATCTTTGGTGTGTGATTCAACCTGCACCGTTTGTGCCACAGACATGAATGATAGTAGAGCTGTAGCCTACTCGAGTCCGGACTAGAGACGTTTTTCTGTTGTCTCGGACTTGTCTTGGACTTGTTGGTATTTGCTCTCGGACTTGGTCATTGGACTCGCCAAATGTTCCAGTTGGTCTCGATCGAGTCCAGCTATATATGCTTTTTTTTCTCTCTTTCAAAACAAAACCATTGATGGAGCATGCTTGTTCATAAAATGGGTAACGTTGTTGGTTTAATTCACAATCCATCTACAGTAGAACGTGCATTGACATTGGTCGCCTGGTAAATGCACGGCAGCATCATATGTCTGGCTCCACGTGTGATGCGTGGAGGCATCAGTCATTTTCATTTTGTCCACAGACACATGTCTGCAAGCGGCATGACACAATTTGCTTTTACAAACAAAGTTTGTTAGAGTTTTCCCTCTCCTCCTCCTTTTAAATAGCTTATGAATGCCAGTGCGCCTTTTACTTTCACTTTCAAATAGTGCAATTCCACTTCAATTGCTTATCCGTACAACGACACAGACATTATAGACATTATATTAAACATAGAACTTTTATCAACAATAAAAATACACCATGCTATAGGCCTAATATAAAATAACAAATAACTTACACAACGTTTAAATGTAAAAAAAACTGAAAATCAGCAAACGATGTGGAACCACATGAATAAGAAACAAAACGTTTATTAGCAACACGAATAAAGGAGGCACTGAATAGGTTACGCCTTGATGCATGGGGGGGAATACATAGGCTATATAGTATTTTAGTATATATACATGGGCTGGAAAAATACATAGGCTATATAGGTTCATATTTATACACGTTTAATCATTAAAAGATCGCGATCTCAATTCAAACACACGCTATCTTATTTCTCAATGATTCCGTCACCTTTGTAATCACATCACATCGGAATATTTAAACCTGCTTTTGCGCAGCCGCTGATCCAGAGAGAGCAGTGCTCATAATGTAAAGCTTTAAGTTTGAAACAGCTTCACAAACACTGTACACAGTAGGTTACATTTCTGTGTTGCAAACATTAAATAATAACGAAAGTATTTGGATAAAAGTTTATAGTCAGGATATACACTCTGATGTTGCGGCAGAGACGATCAAAATGGGTAATTGGTCTTTGGAATTAATGATACGCTTCAAATAGAGATTATATATGTTAGGCTACATTATGCCAGTAGGTGGCGAACAGTGAATGTTAAATATATTTGATGTCTGAATCGTTCATTCAAGAGATTCAGAATGAAACAAGTCTTAATTAATTAATTTATTTATTATTTTATATATATGAAGAGTTTATTTGCAAAAACAGATAACTCATTTTTTTTTTTAAATTTCAAAAATCATGTTCTTTATTATGCTTTTA
Organism: Spinibarbus caldwelli; assembly: GCA_039654775.1. Taxonomy (NCBI): domain Eukaryota; kingdom Metazoa; phylum Chordata; class Actinopteri; order Cypriniformes; family Cyprinidae; genus Spinibarbus; species Spinibarbus caldwelli. The sequence goes on along the minus strand of CM077224.1, from coordinate 4,790,899 downwards.
TTATGTTTTATTGTGTTAGTTAGCTGGTTTTTTTTGTTGTTGTTGTTATTTTTTAACCTATTCAAAATAACCCAACTACAGTTTGATTGAGATTAATTGGAAAGCACAATGAAAAAACATAATTTTTGAGAATTGTTAAAAACGGAGTTATCTATTTTTTACATTTTATTTTATTTTTACATAATATATTCATTTAAATTAATAAATATTTTTCAATAGACTCATTTATAACATTTTAGACATTTATAAATAGACTCATGTATAACATTAAATGAAACGTCAGAGAAACTCAAGTAAATTACATATTTTGTTTGGTTGTCTAATGTTTTTGTTTTCAGAATTGTGGGAGCATCATGGCTTAAAAATACATAGGCTAATATATTTGGCCTCTGACTAATACCATTAGTACCATTTCTAATATTAAAATATTGTTCTGCAAACCTCCAGGATGTTTGGTGACCCCTGCTTTAGAGCAAGTAATAAGTTGATGAATGGGAACATGTCGATTTTTTTAGTGACATTTATGTTGCTTGTTATTTGTAAAATTTTCCATTGATAGCCCAGAATGTGATTGTTACACTATAATAAAAATACAGAAAATGTGAAGTTGCACTTCAGCTTGTATGACTTTAGTGAAATTGCTGTATCTAAAGTAAATGAAATGGCCTAATTTGATCCTACAGTGTTGTTACTCTGCACATGCTTTTTTATCATTACAAATAATAATGCAAAATGATTATCTTACAATAGAAGATATGCTGTCTCTTGCTTCACATAAATTATCAATAGTTAAATATGTGATCTTGAAGAAGTTTTTTTTTTTTTTTTTTTCTCTGTTTTGACTGTCTCATTTGGACTCGGACTTGACTTGGACTCAAACCTCTTGGACTTGGACTTGACTCAGACTCGAACCTCTTTGGACTCGGTCTTGATTCGGACTCGATAGTCCTGGTCTTGGACTTGGTCGTATCATCTTGGACTACAGCCCTAAATGATTGTTTTAAATGTGTGGTTTGTTGAGAAAACGTGTGTTCCCTATCAAAAGCTACTTTCGATGCTGCGTTTCAATAACACTGATGAGAACATTCTTTGTTCGACCGGTTGTGAAGCACGTGTGTCAAACACGCCAAGAATTGGCTTAAAGGGGTCCTATTTTGCTTTTTCACTTTTTGAATTTTAGTCAGTGTGTAGTGTGTATGTTTGGGCATAAAAAAATATCTACAAAGTTACAAATCTCAAAGTCCACTCCAAAGGGAGATATTTAGTTTTTTAAAAAAAAAAATCCCTTTTCAAGAACTACAACAAACGGCTCGTTTGGACTACAAAGTTGTTTTCCTGTATTTGTGACATCACAAATTGGCTCATTAGAATATCATTAAAATAAATCCCGCCTCCGGAAATTCGAATGCACGTTTCAAAATCGAAACCCGGAGCGGGTGTTTTTATATCACTGTATTTCTGAAGGAAACCGACTGTCTTCAGAAAATTTTGGATGTCATTTTCGTTTCATCTGGCTTGTAATGTCTGATAAAGCACTGTTTGTGAGCGGAGCTCTGCTTTGTGTACAGCGTTACTGGGGAAACCTTGCTCTCTCCCACTCAAACAGCGCCTCCCGCTGGCAGAGAATTAATTTCCTTTTAGTCATTCTGCCTAGCTGTTCGCCAATTACAACGCACTGGTATAGCTAACCAATCACAACACATTTCGTTTTTCGGAAGGCGGGCCTTCATCAAACCCTGAACTAATCTAGCCGTCTGTGCCAGACCGGGGAGAATGGTATTGCAATAATGTAAATTATGTGAAAAATAATGCGTTTTTCGAACCACCAAACATGAGAGCGTGTTCTAGTACACCCCTAAAATGAAATCAAGACTTTGTAAAAGAGCATAATAGGACCCCTTTAAATAACCTTGGTGGGTCATTGATTACATGCACCTGCAGGTTATAAATAAACGTGAGACATACACATCTTCAGGTTTCTTTGTCTTCAGAGACTGCAATTTGTTTGTGTGTGTGTGTGTGTGTGTGTGTCACGCTGAAAGCAGTGTCATTGTAAAGTGAAGTTAAAGCTCGTTGAGTTAATCCGCCAGAGATGCGTGCCTCCTTGTTACGGCTCAACTCTGAAGATGACTCACATGAGTTTTGTTTTGAGCGTTTGGGGTAAGAGCATGCTGCTCTTGCGTTCGAGGGCGGCGACTGTGAGCACTGAGATTTATTTCCTATCCACGTGCTTTGCGTTCGGCTCGCTTTCTTTTACAAAGAACGAGCTGCTGCGCCCTCATTAAGATTGCACTTTGATCTGGCTGATGCTCAAGAGGCGGGTCCTTCCCTTTCTCTCCTGCTCTCGCCAGATCGGGGGTTTTGCGCCCGCTTCCAAAGCGTGCACCGGCATTTCTTCAGGTCAGGCAGCGAATGCTGCAGCTTTGATTCTGTAGTTATGGAAATTGAGAGCGCCGCCTCTCGAGCTCCTCCCGCGATTGTAAACGAATGAGGAGTTACTCGAGGTGATGACTCGTGCAGTGTGAACCCATTAAAGCTGGATTGGCCACAAGAGCAGTAGACCCCTAGGCCCTCCAAACTAGATGACAGGTTTCTGTCAGGTGGTCAGGGAGAGGGACCTCAGCGATGGTCTCTCCCCTTCTTTGGTGACCTCCATGATGAGAGAACTTGTTCATGGAGTAAGCCATATTTGTCCTGTGTTTTTTTATTTTATTTTTTTTGTGCCTCAACCTTGAATCCCCTGGGGGTGAATCATCACTCGAAATGTCAACGCTCCCTACCAAGCCATGTAGAGCAACATCTACACTTGTAGGGAGAGCGTTTCATGCAGCAGATCATGCTGGTGCTGCCCTGAACACCACGGCGGTTCTGCAGGCATATCAGACTGACGTTCATAAAGATCTGAGTGCAGGGAGGCAAGGAAGTTCAAGAAAGCTTTCAATAAGTTTCTCCCCCACTGTGCTGTAGTGTCGGGGCTGTCGGCCACCCAGTCCCAACACGGCCCAGCTCCTCTGAGGCGAGAATCCCAAAAGAGCGTGTGCAAGCCATGCGCCCCCTCATAAAGACTGGGGAAAAGCTCATAGCACTCAACAGCCAAGAGGGAGCTGGACCTAAATACGGTCTTTACGACCAGAAGGAAGTCCTGAGCCTGTGCCCAGGACAATGGGTGTGTCCCCTCGGGGAGGGCCTTGGAAAACTCTAACGAGGAGAGTAAGGGCTCCTTCCTGGCACCCTTAGGGGATCGCTGTACAACTTCCGCCACCACTGGTGTTTCGGGGGTCAGCATCTCCAGTGATATATTACATGTTTGGTTGTTTCCTGCCGTGTTTCAGGACACCAAACATTTAACATTCCCCCCAACAAAACAAAGTGTCACCCCTTTCAGAGAATTTGGCAGTGTGGAAGCTACTGCCAAATAATCTCTTCTTGTGTCATAAGGACTGCACAAGAGAGCTTCAGGATACGGTTTGCGTATCATCCTTCGTGTTTCAACAGCGTGGTCTCCACTACCGTGAAACCGGAACAAGCATATTCGTTGACACAGGAAATGCAAGCTCTGCTGGACAAGGAGGTCGTAGAACTTCTTCCCTCCAAGACAGAGAGTTGAGCTGCTATAGCCTATATTTTCTGGTTCCCAGAAATGATGGGGGTTGCATCCAGTCCAGATCTTTGCGGGCTGAACCGCTTTCTATGAACGGACAAGTTCAAAATGCTGACAGTCTATGATTATTTTTCTCAGATCCAATCAGGGGATTGGTTATCAACAAATGATCTCAAGGACGCATACTTTCATTTAGAAATTTTGCCACAACGCAGGAAGTTCCTGAGGTTTGCTTTTGGGGGTAGAGCTTACCAGTATCAGGTTCTTCCATTTGGCCTAGTCTTATCAACCCGCACATATGCAAAATGCATCGATGCAGCTTTGGCATCGGCGACTGGCTGATTTGGCCCAGTCTTAAGAGCATGCGTTTCGACATCGGGCTGTCGTCCTCGCTCATCTTAACTATCTGGGATTGAGATTCAACGCCAAGGGAAACGTTTTCTTTCTTACCCAGGAGACAATGTATTTAGGGGTTAACAGGATTCTATCATATTGTGGGCACAGCTGTCTCCTACACGTATCGAATCCATTCTGAACACCCTGAAGGATTTCAGGCAGGCCAGAAAGTTACTGTACATTACTTTCAGAAAGTTTTAGGTCTCATGGCGACTGCATCCATGTGAAACCTTTGGACGTCTTGCACATGAGACCATTACAGTTGTGGCTCAGAGCCAGGGGATTTAATCTAAGGGCCAATCACCAGAGGCATATAAGGGTTACAAGCTAGGGCCTCGTACCCTCGTACCCTTTCTATGTGGTTCAAACTGTGGTAGTCACTTAAATAGGTCGCAAGGGTAGACTGCATCTGTGCCGCCGGAACAGGCTAGCACAGCAGGTTTTGCTTTGTATGTGAGACAAGTTCTAGTCCATCAAGGTGATTTACATTCTGGGGCATATGAATGTGGGAGCAGATTCGCTCTCTGAATTTTGGAGCATGCTGTTGCTGCCCTTGAGGACGCTGAGTGCAAGCACTGTAATCACTTCAATCGGAGTGCTCCACTCGAGGCTCGCTTTCTTTCAGGAAGGGACGATCCTCTGCGTCCTCGCTGTGATTGTGAGGCTCGCATGTCGAGCTGGCTGACGAGGGGAAAACCACCCCTCTCTCTCACATTCTTCCCGATCGCTCTGCTCCCAGGAGTCCTGGCCAAGGTATGTCAATGAGGTATGTCAACCTCTGACTGATAGCGCCCCGTTGAACGACCAGAGTGTGGCTCTCAGATCTAATATCCCTCTTTGACGGCTCGCTGTGGGTGATTCCGGTCAGGAGAGTTCTTCTATCTCAGGCACAGGGGACAGTTTTCCATCCCCGGCCTGAGTTCTGGAACCTTTCATCTCTGGCCCCTGAAGGGGACCGTAAGAGATGCTGGGTTTCCAGCAGATGTACTACAGACTATTCTGATTGTTAGGACTCCTTCCAATAGAAGAAGTTATGCCCTCAGATGGTGCTGTTTCGAAAGTTGGTGTATGACACACCATGCAGACCCAGTTCACTGCCAGGTTGTTTCAGTGCTGGAGTTTCTGCAAGAGAAATTGTCCTCAGTCACACGTCCTGGTACTTTTACAGTCTATGTGGCCGCCATTTCGGCTTTCCGTTTTATGATTGATGGTGTTTCTGTGGGAAAGCACCCTCTAGGTGCCCGCTTCATACATGGTGCTCAGCGGTCGAGGCCGCCCACCGGAGCGACAGTCCCTTCATCGGACTTGGCCTTAGTTCCCAAAGGGTCTGGTTGGGACCCCATTTTGAACCACTAGAGTCAGCGCCTGTCAGGTTTCTGACTCTAAAGATGTTTTTCTCATGGCTATTACTTCTCTGAAGAGAATAGGGGATTTGCAGGCTCTGTCAGTCTCGTCATCCTGCTTAGACTTTGCCCCTGGGCTGGTCAAGCTATTTTGCATCCTCACCCTATTATTTTCCGGTCATTCTTGAAGCCTTCTGACCTCCGCTGTTCATGACACCGGCGCAAGAAGGACTTCATTTACTGTGTCCAGTACATGCTCTTCAGATTTACATCCACCGCATTAGCCAGTGGCATAAGTTGGAGCAGCTTTTCATATGCTATGGCTGCCACTAGACAAACAATGTCACATCGGATAAGGGATGCTATTGCCCTAGCCTACGAGGCGCGTGGTCAAGCTTCACCTCTAGGAGTTAGGGCCCATTCAACAAGGTGGGTTGCATCTATCACCTATGCTAAGGCTCTGGCAAGAAGTGTCCCCTTGCTTGTGTGGTGTGGCAGGCTGGTCCTCTCCGCACACATTTGCCAGACTCGATAGTTTGGATGTCCATGCTACTCCGGGTTCGCATGTCCTTGAGTCAACATCCCAGAGTCATGTCTGAGACCTTTTCAATGTTTGTGCGCACACACTACACAACCTTGGGGGGTCCAGACACTTCCAGTGCGGCGGCGTTGGTATTCTCGTTCCCATCAGCGTTATTGAAACGCAGCAATGAGAGTAGCTTTTGATAGGGAACGTCTCAGGTTACTTGACTGTAACCCTGTTCCCTGAAAAAGCGGGAACGAGATGCTGCGCCTCAATGCTGCACTGTAGGCGTGCCTGGACATCTCTTCAGACAAAGGTTTAACCTGAAGATGTGTACGTCTCACGTCTATTTATAATCTGCAGGTGCACATAATCAATGGCGTCACCCACCGAGGTTATTTAAGCCAATTCTTGACGTGTTTGACACACATGCTTCACAACCGGTCGAACAAAGAATGTTCTCATCAGCGTTATTAAAACGCAGCATCTTGTTTCTGCTTTTTCAGGGAACAGGGTTACAGTCAAGTAACCCGAGACGTTATTATTTCTCTAAGCAGATGAATTTTTTGATCACATGACCTTTGTGTGATAATCAGGGTAAATAATTTTGGAATGTTGCCATTTTTCTTTGTTCCTGTTTTAATTTTAATTTGAGTTTATTTTATTAATTGTGGTACTGTATGCAGCACGTGCTTGTCATTATTATTATTATTATTATTATTATTATTATTATTATTATTATTATTATTCTGTAAAGCTTTATTTTTATTTCAGGTGTAGTATTATAAATTTCATACTTTGACTCAGTTTTTCAGTTTCAACATTTCTCATTTTTTAATTAAGTATAAATTATTTTAGCTTTATTTAAATTACAGAAAACTATTTTTAGCAGTTTAGAGTTTTATTTAGTTTTTCCGCCTGATTTCTCCACCCAATGTCTTTTAGGCATGTTTAAAACAAAGCTCACCCATAATTTTCCAATTAAGTTAAGTTTTTCATCTGTTTTTGTTGTTGTTGTTTTGATGTACTTTTTTCAGCTTTATTTCAATTCTGATTTTTTTTTAGTAGTTTAGGGTTTAGTTTAAATTGAGTTAACAATAATAACTCTCACATCAGAATCACAGAGACTTGAAGGTTTTTTTTTTTTTTTTTTTTTTTTTTCCCAGCATTTTTACCCATTTTATTCAACCTAGTTTCACCCAGTGTCTCTTTCAGGCATATTTAAAACAAAGTTCACCCTATGCGTTGAATGTGTCTTGGAGATGTAAATTAACAAAATGACACAGCAGTAATTACTAAACAAACTTAAGCACTATCAGAGGGGGAAAAAGGAGGAAAAAGCGGTCACTGGCATGGTACCTTTTCAAAAGGTACAAATAAGTACGGACCTTTTAGGGGTAAATAAGTTACTTTTGAAAGGGAACAAGCCCAGTTACATCTTTTGTACCTTTTTTTTTTTTTTTTTCTGAGAGTGCATAATAAATCACATGACAGGGTAGCAGAATACTTTTAAAATGTCAGTCCTTTCATACAGTTTCTTTCAGTGTAACCCTGAACAAAGAAAGACACAAAGTCCATAACCTGGCAAGGCAGGGTCACAGATCAGTCCATCCTTGAGAAATCAACAGCTGAAAGGCTTTAAATGGTCCAGTAACAAAGGCAACTCTTGGCCATGAGGAACGGATTAAAGCCGTCTGTACGCTCCACCAGCTTCTCTTCTGTTTGACTGAAAAGACATTGCTTGAGTCTGGCAACTTTGACATTTGGCATTAATTTTTTGTGAAGGAGGCTATTGTTAAGGTTTTTTTTTTGTTTGTTTGTTTTTTGTTTCTCCTGTTCCTTTTACTTTTTCATACAATTTTCAGTTGTGACAGTGTCTGAACATTCAATGAAAGTTTTTTTTTTTTTTTTTTTATCAATCAAGGAAGAATGCTGCAAATGGGGTCTATTGATCAGTGCTTGGCCTGCAGGTAGTGTGTTGGTGTTGAGCAGAAGGGCTATTGAGAGATAGACGTTGAAGGGAGTCAATTTATAGCAATGTCTTGGAGAACATGCTAGACTTCTGCTGCCGAAGACCTGCAACGTTTCATTATCTGAGCTTTGTAGAATAGAACTTCAGAGGGTGATGGGAGATGAATCCTTAATGGAGTTTCAGTTCATTGAGTTAAAGCGGGTCAATATAATGGTCAGATGAGGCGCTCAAAGAGTCCACATGCACTGACCTTGAAAGTTTCATAAAAATCTTTTATAGTGGTTAAAGGAATAGTTCATCCTAAAATAAAATCTGTTATTATTAGGGATGGGAATTGAGTCTAGTGATTCTAGTTTCGACCACTATAATTACTATTGAATGGTTATGGGGAAATCGTAAAAAAAAAAAAAAAAAAAAAAAAAAAAAAGTTATTTGGTAAAGAGTTTTAGGCACAAGATCTGCATTTAAAATCACACCAGAGGTGTTCAGCTTGGATTAGGACTTGGCTTTCTGCAGACCAGTCAAGTTCTTCCACACTGACTAAATCGATCATTTCTTTTTGAACCTTGCCTTATACACAGAGGCATTGTCATGTTAGAATAGAAAAGGGTCCTGTCCAAACTGTTGCTTTAAAATTAGAAGCACACAATTCCCTGGAATATCATTATATGCTTAAACATTAAGATTTGTACTCATGGAAATTACTAAAGTAGTCAAACCTGTTCATTAGAAGGGGGTGACCCAATACTTTTGGCAATATAGTGTGTGTGTATATATATATATATATATATATATATATATATATATATATATATATATATATATATATATATAAAATTAAAAAATAAAGATTTAAAAAATATGATTCTTCATAAATCATTATAATATGCTGATTTGCTGCTCAAAAAGCATTTCTTATTATCAGTGTTGAACACAGTTGTGCTTCTTCATATATTTTTGTGTAAACGGTGATATATTTTTTTTTTTTTCCCCAGTATAATGAGTCCTTGCTGAAACATCAATTTCGTATTGATTGATTGATTGTTAATAAAAGCTGAAAAGCCAAAGTATAGTGTGCACAATGTTTGGATTACTTTTAAGGTTTTTTTTTGTTTTGTTTTGTTTTGTTTTTGTTTTTTGTGGCTTGAACTACCCTTTTAAGGTCAGGATCTGAGGTGAACAATGCTGTTTTCAACATCGCAAACAAATCTCCAAGTCCTTACATCTGAGATGATGGTTAGAAACCTGAGCTCTGTCAAAGAGAAAATAATTTTAAAGAGTTGTACTGTACAATTTTGACCTTAAAGCTAATAACTTGTCACCAGTTTTTCTGCTGACAGATGCAGTCAGCGGCCAACACACTGACAAGCAGTACACAATAAATCCTCAATCCTGTTCACCCGGCTATACAGATGACTCTACTCTCTCCTCACATTTCTGTTTCTCATGTGCTCTTGTTATGAAGTTTCTTCATAGCGAAGATGTTCACTGGTTAATGCATAGTTATCATTTACGTAAGATAAAACATCACAGCTTTTTCTCCATTCTTCTCTTCTCTGTAGCGCATATGAACAGGCGTGTCTTCTTTAATGAAAAATACACATTCTAATTTCAAACAGAATTTTGTTTTATTTTATCGATTCATTCTGTTTGTAACTGGAAATGTAACAAGCTCTTAGTTCAAGGCAGTGTCCTGTTGCTAGCAGTGTGATGAATTTCCAATCTGTATTAATACACAAATCCTACTTCGCCTGAAACAAATTATTGCACCAGTCCAAATGTGCAAATATACATAGTTCTCATTTATTTACCTTATCACAATGCAGGCAAATAGAGTGTCACTTTGGCTGATGTGAAATGACACAAACGTCTGTTGCTAAATGAATACGGTGTTGCTAGTGGCTTTGAATGATTTAAATATCTGACTCACCTGTACAGTGGATTTATAGTGGCTTTTTGTGCATAATGTGCTCTAAAGTCTTCCAGGGTGTACCTGTTTTATTTGAAATTGTTTCTGCATGGATGAATATTCTCCAGAGGTGTTTTGCAAACTTTTTTTTTTGCGCTAAGCCCAGAGTTGGAATAAATTATGCTTTCTCAGAAGGTTTCCTGCAGTGCAGATGCATGAAGGTCCTTCTCATGAATGAAACTGAACTGGGAGGTTTAACATTGCAAACTAATCAAAGGCTTTATATGATGACTATAACTTCATATGTTGTGTTATAGTGGTGTATTGGTATGTTTGTATGTATTTATTTACACCAAGTATCAGTGTGATTAATTTATACACATGCACCTGTTACAAATAAGTAAATTGACTTTATTATTGAATTAAAATTTTCAAAAATTTGAATTTAATTCATGATACTTTTCTATGGATTTATACACATTAATCATTTGACAGCCCTGTGTATTATAAAAAATAAAAAAATGTGCTCCTGAAACTCCTCGTTTATAGTGGAAAGAAGCTGGCGCTTTTCAGTACAGCAATATATTTTTCACATTGCTCAGAGGGAAAACTTGTCTAGTTTTATTGCTGAATTACACTTGATATGAACAAGATCTCTTTAGTTAAGTAGTAATAAAAAAAAAAAAATGTTTTCATCTCTATTTCAGCATTAGTAAATTCCTCTGACACAAAGAGAGTTTGCTGATGAAAGACAGACTCGTCTTCACGTACCTCACAACTGTTTGTTTCCTCCACCTATGGCATGACCCTATACACATTGTCGTGTTGTTTTTGAAAGTTTCCCACAGTTTACCTCCTTTTAATATTCTCTTTAGATGTTGTCAAACCGTATGACATTTCAAAGGTCTGTAGTGAGAAACATCACTGAAGACCGGGTGGGAAACTGTGATTTGCGATGCCTTCATGTGTTTCTGTTTCATTTATTTCCCTCACAAAGTCGTTTTTTTTTTTTTTTTCTCCCTTTTTCCCAGTACAAACAAGTCAGCGGACGGATATGATGTTATGCAAATCAGCTCTCAAGGGGACAACATGACAAGCCCCCAGGAAGAAAAAAAAAAAAAAAAAAAAATCAATACCGAGAACAATGAATAAGCGACTTGCCAACAAAAAGACACTTTCCTCAACTTAAGATGCCAAAAATATTATATTCGTGCCTGCACAAAGCTGCATGTGCCAAGGCCACTATTTTGCACCTAAATGCATTTATAATATGTTTTATCCACATTTTAAACGCACGTTCCCACGTTGCACAACCTCGGTGTTACCGAAGAGCTTCCGCACAGGTTTCATCCTGCAAAATGAAGAGACTATGCAAATGTAAACATATGTCTGTGCTATCCTGCGAAGTAATTCCGATAGTTTGAGGTGAATTCCCCTGCTGGCCGATTTATTGCGTGCTTGATTAATTACCTTTATCAAAGAAAGGCCTTCCGGCTCTTTTTTCCCCCTCCTTTATTTCCTAAGGCAAGTTCTTAAAATGTGTCGAATAAGCAGAAGGATGTTTCTCTGGGGTTTGTAGCTCACGAACGTGTGAAAGTTTAGCAAGGTATAGAAAAATGAATTCGTCAGAATCCAACGCGACTAGAAGGCAATCACGCGACGCTCGGCGGCTGGGGATGTCAGCTAGTTGACAGCGTTTTGAGTTTCCGTCCCGACCGGTGTAAGTCGACACAAACGAGCCGTTCAGAAACAAGAAAAACAATTATCTTCAGATTGCCTTGTTTGATTGAGTTCATGACATTTTCTGAATTCGAATGCATTTGAAGCCGTCAGGTTGCAGGCCTCGCATAAAGCAATGCTTATTTCATGCTTTACTGTCACCTAATTGGGTTGGCTGACAATATGCAGCCGTTTTCGTCGCAGTATGCGGTTAATTGATTTAATTTATAAGCTCATGATATGCAATTGCTCTTGTCTAATTTGGAGCGATCGTCGTTATGTTCGAGAGATAATAAAAAGAGACATAACTAATGGTGGAGATTAGAGACATAAATGAAGGTGCTTTACCCCTGTATCGCCACATAATGAGATAAACAGCCCTGGAATTTTTTCATTACCAAATGCTTTCAGATTGAAGTCATTTTATTTAACTCAAGTCATAAGCAGTGCATTCGGCCTAAGTTTCCTTTGACTAATGCTTAGTTGTTGTATAATGGACCCAAATCAGAGCAAATAGCAAAACATCACGGTGCATAACTTTAGATGACGCCATTGAATTTTCCATCTCATTATATGCGATATAAAGTAGTCCACAAAAGTATTTGGATACTTGAGACACACTATGTATGAATGTCATAGCACTTTACAGGTGTCAAACGTTAATAGAACATCAAATGAATGAATGAATGAATGAATGAAATCAATCTATCTATCTATCTATCTATCTATCTATCTAGTCTGTCTGTCTATTTAATTTAATTTATTTACTTATTTAATTTTATTTTACAAAATATCAAATCCAGTGATGTTTATTTTAAAGGAAGTTCTCAAACGTGTTTTAAGCAGAATATTTAACAAAATGAGTTTGATAGGTATGAAAATGACAACAGATATTTTGGGGATTTTGCATGTGTCGAATAAGATTTGAATAAGATATCAAAAGAGTTTTCATGTGGATGGAAACATTACAGAAATATTGTCTTCATGAGTATGGAAAGAAATTGTCTCAGAAATTGATTGATTGATTGATTGATTCATTCATTCATGATTCATTCATTCATTCATTCATTCATTCATCCACAGCAGTTTATATGTAGATGAGAGACCAAAATGTTGGGAAACCATTTCAGAGATATCATTTTCATGTGTATGGGGGAAAGTGACGTTAGTTTTGAGAAAATCTCTAACAGAATTCATTTACAGATCTAATTAAATGACGTTCAGTTTTAAGTGCAACTCAAGTGTCCAAATACTTTTCTATCTCTCTACTTGCTTTCCTCAGCCTTGCTTATTAACTCAGCAGAATGTCCTTTGCTGTAGCATTAACCCTCTCTTCCTTCATTACACGAGCAACCTAGTGGAGCCCAGCTTGTCTGTTTCTTTGGACTGTTGCTGTGGCCTGGCAGCGCTGGCTCTCTGAGGACACGAGAAAAGGCAAGTTTCAGTGGGCAGAAAGCATCCTGGGAGAACTCATCCGCCAGTCGGCTTTGTGATCTTCTGCCCAGGAGCTCAGAGAAGGGCCAATTTCATCAGATACTTCTAGCAATGCATGACCTGTCTGGTTTGAAACACTGGCTGTGAATGAAAAGAAAATGAGGACTGGTGACTGTTAGATACGGCTGGCCGTGAGGCTCGAGGGAAGGGAGAGGCTTTTGCGCTTGAAGCTGCGCTTTATCAATTTGAATTCAAACAGCCGAGACTGTGAAAGTGCTAAGATGTGATGTTAGCGTCATGCACATTCAATTTCAGATTTACCTGGACTAAAAACATCCTTAAAAACTGTAGAAACTACTGGGCCCTTTATATCCAAAATAGTGGTTTTGTATGAAAATAAGCTGCGATTTTACTCTTATAGCCAAAAGTCATGGTTACACAATTCTCTGTTAATCTTGCATGTCATTGAAATCCTATATGGGACACACGTGTTGTTTAATATGTATATGGCTGTGTCTATATGAGCAGCATCTAACTAAAGTCAAACTTAATAAGTAACTGATCTGAGATGCAATTTGTAGCCGGTCATTTCACTAACAGCCACATAAATACTCACTAAACATGATTCTGTAGCTCAGCCGCTTCACAGGGAACACGTGCTGATAAAATTTTCAGCTTTGGTGAGCATAAGAGACTTCTTTCAAAAACATTTAAAAATCTTATTCAAAACTTTCTACTGGTAATGTGCTGTATGTCAGATTAAAAAAATGGGGATTGGAATTAGAAAAAAAAAAAAAAAACACCTCTTATTCTCCTAACTTTCTTTTTTGTGATTATATTTGGCAAAGCCATTTTGCTTATTTTCCCTCATGTAACTATAACAAGAAATTTTGACTCAGCTATAATATTTGTCATTTATTGAAGGGAGAGTGCTCTGTACAAAAGATTTTTAGATCAAATAAATAATGCTGAAAAAAACCAAAAGGGTTTGCTTGATTGTTGTAGTCTTTCTGAAGCTCTAAGATTGTAGTAGTTTTTTACAACTTTTACAACTTTCAGTAATGTAACTCAATGCTTTTTCCCCCATTGCAATATATTTTACTCTGATTTAACCAACAAGCCAAAGTTATTTTACTATCACTGAGATACTATCTATCTATCTATCTATATATATATATATATATATATATATATATCTTTTGTTTTCAGCTTAGTTAGTTTTAGTAATTTTGTTGTGTGTTTTTGCCATTTTTATGACGTTTTTTATATATTTTTTTTTATTTTGTATAAATAGTTTTGTTTTTTATTTAAGTTTTAGTTATTTCAGTGCATCAGTGTAAACTAAATGAAAATAAGAAATGCTAACCAAAAAAAAAAAAAAACCTTGCACTAAATGAATAGTGATGTGCATCAATCTTATTTGCTCTTTTCCTAGCATGCACTGGGGCATGAATAATTAATACAGTTACATTGTTTGACTGTTTGCTAGAATAGTAATGTATTTGTTGTTGATTTTGCTAGCACATGATATCAGTATGAATTTGTTCTTCTATTAAATGATTGTGATTGTAACCCTCTGCGTTTCCATGTGATGAAAAAAAAAAAAAAAAACATGAGGGGAAGCACATAATATTGCACAATTTAACACCAAGTAAATTCTCTGGTACTAAGAGATACTTTATCTCAAGATGTAATTGTTGCAATGATGGCATTTCAAGCGATTCAAGCCTAACATACAGGATTCATTCAATATGGCATTTCATTCTTTAAAACAGTAAATATAGTTTGACAGTATACTGCTACTAGATGATTTTGACACTGATCTTTTTTTTTTTTTTTTTTTTTTTGGTCAAAAACAATACTGTAAATTGAATGCAGGCTCCAAATAGGATTTCTCCCATTGAGAAATACATCTCCAGTCCTCCAGTGTTCATTCCCATGAACCCGAGCAGCAGGATTCACAGGCAAAGAAATCAATGATCCACACAGCAGAGTAACACAGTCTTTGCATAGAAAGTCGTCCCAGCAGGGTGTCTATAGTGATTTTCCATGGTAAATAAATACTCATTGGTGTCCATTGAATCCTCCGTAGGGCTTTCAGCTCTGAAGTGACAGACAAATATTTGCATTTCCGTTTCTATAAGCTTCGACCGTGAATAATGCAGTCCAAACCGGATAATTTGATTTGGTTGTTGTCAATCATCTTCTCTAACTTGTCGTCTGTATTACTTTTGTATGGAGAGATGGGTGTATAACTTGTGATAAGGTTCAAAAAATAATTTTTTATTTTTGTTCTACATATTTATGCCAGTCAGGAACAAATGAAAATAACAGATGTATTTAGATGAATGCAATTGTTCTTATCAACTGATAATTGAAAAAGGGAAAATTTGGTTAATGCCTGCTCTGAACAAAATTGATCTGTGCATGATGGTATTCTCATTCGTTTTTGCAAAGTGGTTTTAATTAAGCGACCAATTTAAACTGGAGGACAAATAGTTCCTCTTGTGAGTTAAGAAATCTATTAATTTCACCGCAGCATAATAGACAGAAGTAATATCCTCTTTCTCTGGATTTCTATCTAATGGCAAACAAATGCGATACTCTCAATAAGAGGCGTAGAGTAATGATCAGGTCATTAAAGAGTCATTATGGTTCATCTGCAACTTCGCATATGCTAAATAGTTTTGCTTCCGTTTGTTACGAGACTTGAAGCAGAACAAGAAACAAGCAGCTATTTAAAGCATGTGTAAAATATCACTGCCACCGAACTCTGTGCACAAAGATGCCCGAAAAGAAACAAACAAGCATATAAATAAATAAACTTTTTGAACTTACATATCCAGCAGAGGAGCAGCTTGCTGTTTGTTTATTTTATCATGTATTTTGATTCTGCCGATCCTCCTGAAGGACTGAATTTCTACAGTAGAAGTGTAAATTTTGTACATTTCATTGCAGGGTAATGTACTGTAAAAACGACAGAAGCTGCACTGATGCGTCTGCTCCGAGAGACAGTTCAAACCCCACACCTGTCACAAAGGAAATGCTTGTGTACTTCTTTTTACGTTTTGAAGCGTTATGCAACTAGCTTCCATTTTGCAGTATCAAAGTGCTGACAAAGTAGTGTGCTTCCTTGTAAAATAAAGAGTAAAATTGTGGATTTAAAAAATAAATTCATACTTTAAGAAATATGTAAAAAGATACATACTGTATGAAAAATGAATGAATGAATGAATGAATGAATAATCAGTATTTTTTGAAAGAAATACATACTTTTATTCAGCAGGGATGCATTAAATTGATCAAAAGACTTTTATGGTGTTACAAATATGTCTATTTCAAAGAAATGATGTTCTTTTTACTTTACTATTCATAAAAAAAAAAGTATCAAAGTTTCACAAAAAATATGAAACTGTTTTCAACACTGATGATAATCAGAAATATTTTTGAGCAGCAAATCAGCATATTAGAATGATTTCTGAAGGATCGTTTTCCTATATATATTCACATCGAAAACAGCTATTTTAAATTGTAATATGTATATGTATATATATATATATATATATATATATATATATATATATATATATATATATTAGATAGATAGATAGATAGATACGACCCAAATTCCGGAAATGTTAGGACGTTTTTTAAATTTGAATAAAATGAAAACTAAAATACTTTCAAATCACATGAGCCAATATTTTATTCACAATAGAACATAGATAACATACATATTTAAACTGATCAATTTTACAATTTTATGCACAAAATGAGCTCATTTCAAATTTGATGCCTGCTACAGGTCTCAAAATAGTTGGGACGGGGACATGTTTACCATGGTGTAGCATCTCCTCTTCTATTCAAAACAGTTTGAAGACATCTGGGCATCGAGGTTATAAGTTTCTGGAGTTTTGGTGTTGAAATTTGGTCTCATTCTTGCCTGATATAGGTTTCCAGCTGCTGAAGAGTTCGTGGTCATCTTTGACATATTTTTCATTTAATGATGTGCCAAATGTTCTCTATAGATGAAAGATCTGGACCGCAGGCAGGCCTATTCAGCACCTGGACTCTTCTACTACGAAGCCATGCTGTTGTAATAGCTGCAGTATGGGGTTTTGCATTGTCCTGCTGAAATACACGTCATCTGGAGGGGAGCATATGTTGCTCTAAAACCTTTATATACCTTTCAGCATTCATAGTGCTTTCCAAAACATGCAAGCTGCCCATATCGTATGCACCTTTGCACCCCCATACCATCAGAGATGCTGGCTTTTGAACTGAACACTGATAACACGCTGGAAGGTCTCCCTCCTCTTTAGCCCGGAGGACACAGCGTCCGTGATTTACAACAAGAATGTCAAATTTGGACTCGTCTGACCATAGAACACTTTTCCACTTTGAAACAGTCCATTTTAAATGAACCTTGGCCCACAGGACATGACGGCGCTTCTGGACCATGTAGTTTCTGGAAGTATTCCTGGGCCCATTTTGTAATGTCAATGAAAGAATCATGCTGATGAGTGATGCAGTGTCGTCTGAGGGCCCAAAGACCATGGGCATCCAACAAAGGTCTTCCGCCTTGTCCCTTATGCACAGAGATTTCTCCAGAATCTTTTGATGATGTTATGCACTGTAGATGATGAGATTTGCAAAGCCTTTGCAATTTGACATTGAGGAACGTTCTTTTTAAAGTATTCCACAATCTTTTTACACACTCTTTCACAGATTGGAGAGCCTCTGCCCATCTTTACTTCTGAGAGACTCTGCCTCTCTAAGACATCCCTTTTATGGCTAATCATGTTACAGGCCTGATGTCAATTAACTTAATTAGTTGCTAGATGTTCTCCCAGCTGAATCTTTTCAAAATTTCTTGCTTTTTCAGCTCCTTGTTGCCCCCGCGCCAACTCTTTTGAGACCTGTAGCAGGCATCAAATTTGAAAAGAGCTAATTTAGTGGATCAAGGTGTAAAATTTCTCTTTTGAAACATTTGTTATGTTCTCTATGTTCTATTGTGAATAAAATATTGGCTCATGTGATTTGAAAGTCTTTTAGTTTTAATTTTATTCAAATTTAAAAAATGTCCCCAATATTTTCGGAATTCGGGTTGTAGATAGATAGATAGATAGATAGATAGATAGATAGATAGATGTCCCCCACGTGTAAATTGTTGATTGATTGATTGACATATGGGGGACATTTCTGTGTCATGATGTCTTGTATATAAAGTAAGCTGTGATGGATCAGTCTAAAAATAATCCTACTCTGCCGGTTTCTACTTTCACAGGTTGCCTCTTTGTCTGGAGACAATGGGAATAAATAGAATATGTTGGTTGAGGAGGTTCATGAGGTTACGGACAACTGATAGACGGCAGAGTGTCTTCAATATATTTGGTGTGGTGAAAAGAAAGTGTTGAGCACATCTACATAGCAAATGACTCACCCTACAGTTGTATTATTGTTATTTTGGCAGTAAGGGGCCAGTACTCATGGGCTAAACTGATAAATAAATGTTCCATGATGTTGAAAATGGTGCAGAACAAGTGTAAGGTCAGAATGACATTAACCCTGTTGTTCCTTCTAAGACAGATGTAAAGCCTTGCATAATGTATTTTATTCTCTTGATTTCACAGTTCTGCAACAGTTCTCATTCACTTGCAAAAGCAATGTGCAATGTAATTATTCAGGGTGTTTGCTAAGGCCACTATCGCTCATACTTTGATTTCATCTGATGGAGATGAATCTCTAATGACAAACACCACAAATACATATTGTCATGCCATGCACTGCAGTGTAACTAAAACTAATAAAAATGGATTTGTTAAGTGAAAATAAAATAAATCCAATTCAATTCAATTAAGAACAAGATATTGATACTTGAAAACAAAGTATAAATAATATCTACGTAAATATAAATTGGTAGATAGGTAAGTGTGTAAATAAACAGAAAGAAAGAAAGAAAGAAAGAAAGAAAGAAAAAGAAAGAAAGAAAGATTGGGATCAGTAAGATCTGAATAATAAAAATGAGAAAAGCGCACAAAAATACTAAAACTAAATACTAAAACTTTAAACAAAATATAATTTAATATAAAAAAGTTACTTCCAAAGAAGAAGAAGAAGAAGAAGAAGAAGAAGAAGAATTCCATAATAATATATAAATAATATTAAAATAAATGACATGGTGATGTTCACCAGTGGATGGGGGTGGGGGTTGATCTTAAATGAGATTCAGTCAAATAAACAAACAAACAAATAAATAAATAAATATTTTAAAACTTTGACAAATTGTATTAAATTGCAGAATATAATTCAGCTGTAAATTATAATCAAATGATAAAATTTGATATAAAATATAAAAATAATCATTAAATTATAAATTATATAATTGCTTATATTTAAATATATTTCTTGCTTAAACAAGCCTTTAACCTTTTTTGTTTGTTTGTTTGTTTGTTTGTTTGTTTGTTTGGTTGTTTGGTTGGTTGTTTGTTTTGTGCCACTACTTGATCTAAAAATCTATTCAAATTACTTTATTCTGTTATTGATGACCTTGATGCAAGCGTGATAAATGAGAAGATTTCCTTCCTCTTGTGCTCTTGTTTCCTGCTTGTGCTTTACCAGTGTTCAGTGACAAAGGTGAGCCCATATACAGCCTCCCTGTGTTTCAACAATCCGTCTTACCTGTCAAACAGGTAATCTTGTCTCCCCTCAGTCGGAATCCTAGTCGACATTTTACATCAGAGCGCCAGCTGATAAATGCTGCGGTTTAACTTTGAAACTTTTGATTACAACCCCCTCAAAGACCCGCATTATGAGCAGAAGCCAAGATGGAATATGCACTCTCACGCTGGCTGTAATATCCAGGAGTGATGTGTTTGTTATGCTTCAGTACCTCTTTATATGATTTATGACTGGCTGATAAATGAAACATATATGTGAGCTCTCGTTTATTGCGGTAAAGTTAGGTCTAGAGACATTTGGCCGGGGGGTTATGGTGTGCTTTGAGGGAAAGGCTTTTACATACATAAAAAGTGTGGTTTATCCTTGCATTTCTGGGAAAATACCATAGTGGAAGCCAAAGAGAATCAGTTAGATGTATGTACTAATGTGCAAGGTATATTACTTTATTTATTTATTTTTTTTTCTGTAAAATAGCATATTTGTCTGTTTTCTGGAACCAGAACCTACTTTATGAAGCCAACTTTATTATCCAAAGTAATATGTTTCTCCTCCATTTATTTGAAAGTGCATATCCAAGCTTAAAAAAGGTAACTCTGTGTTTTAATTTATAGTATTATAGTCTATTAGGTGGAAAACATAAATTTTTATGAAAGTGTATTATGAATATCTGACCAAAAAGACTGTAAGCCCTTCTTCTAGGAATAAAGATCAATTCCCTTCCAATGATCTACATCAGTATTTACAGATGTTTTGATTAAATATAGCATTATTTTTCTTGTTGTG
>CM077224.1:4553038-4765538 GCA_039654775.1 Spinibarbus caldwelli | reverse complement strand
TTCTTAGGGATGACACTTTCGTCGGACTTGAGAGCCTAGAATACCTTCAGATAGACTACAATTTCATTAGCACTATTGAACCTAATGCTCTGAGCAGGCTTCAACAACTGACTGTGCTGATTCTCAATGACAACTTGTTGTCCTCTCTGCCCACAAACATTTTCCGGAACGTGCCCTTGACGCACCTGGATCTTAGGGGCAACCGCTTAAAAATGTTCCCTTACATCGGCCTTTTAGAGCATATGGACAAAGTAGTGGAATTACAGCTCGAGGAGAATCCATGGAATTGTTCTTGCGAGCTCATTGCGCTTAAGGCTTGGCTGGAGAGCATCGCCTACACAGCTCTGGTGGGGGAGGTGGTATGTGAGACTCCTTTCAGGCTCCATGGCAGGGATCTGGACGAGGTCTCAAAGCAGGAACTGTGTCCCAGAAGGGCCATATCAGAGTACGAGATGCGCCCTCCACCCCCGCTCAGCACCAGCGGCTATTTCCAGACCACACCGGCGGCCGTGACGGCATCAGCCACATCTTCAGCCGTCCTGCGATCCTCGTCCAGGCCGACCAAGGGCACCCGCCAATTCAGCAAAACCAAGTCCAAGCCCACTTCTCGAATCCCAGCCAACCCCTACAACTACGGGCCCATCATTGCTTTTCAGACCAAATCTCCCGTGCCTTTGGACTGCCCCACCACCTGTACATGCAATCTGCAAATCTCCGACCTGGGGCTAAATGTCAACTGCCAGGAAAGGAAGATTGAGAACATATCAGATCTGAAGCCCAAGCCATACAATCCTAAAAAGATGTATCTCACAGGTAACTACATCCCTGTCGTGCGTAGATCTGACTTTGTGGAGGCTGAGGGACTGGATTTATTGCACCTGGGAAACAATCGGATAGCGCTCATACATGACAGAGCCTTTGGGGATTTAATTAACCTACGTAGGCTGTACTTGAATGGCAATTTGATTGACAGACTCACATCAGATATGTTCTTTGGGCTAAAAAGTCTGCAGTACTTGTATTTAGAATATAATAAGATTCGAGAGATTGTAGGTGGCACCTTCCGCTTTGTGCCCAACCTTCAGCTACTTTTCCTCAATAACAATCTTTTAAAAACATTGCCAGGAGGCATCTTCTCTAGTCTGCCTCTCTCCCGCCTCAACCTTCGCAGCAACCACTTTCAAAACCTGCCTGTAAACGGAGTTCTGGACCAGCTGAAAGCACTGGTTCAGATTGACCTGTTCGAGAACCCTTGGGAGTGCTCCTGCGATGTGGTCGGCATGAAGATCTGGCTGGAGCAGCTGAACACAGGAACGGTGATCAATGACGTCAAATGCGTGACTCCCAAGAGGCTTGCGGGACAGGATATCCGGGTCGTCCCTTCTGAGCAGTTGTGTCCAGATTACTCCGATGTCATTGTGTCCACCGTGGCTCCTTCCGAGGAGCCTTCGGCAGACAGGATCACCACCACGGAGACACCCCAGAGGTTTAACACCTCTTCCAGTAATGTTCCTTTGTCTGTCCTCATTCTCAGCCTCCTCCTTGTTTTCATTATGTCGGTGTTTGTGGCAGCCGGCCTGTTTGTGGTGGTGATGAAGAGGCGTAAAAAGTCTCAGAGCGACCGTACCAGCACAAACAACTCCGACGTGAGCTCCTTCAACCTGCAGTACAATCTCTATAGCAATCGCTCCGTCCCCAAGGTCAAGGCCCCAGCGGGTCACGTCTACGAATACATCCCCCATCCGTTAGGTCACATGTGCAAAAACCCAATCTACAGGTCCCGGGAAGGGAACGCTGTGGAGGATTACCCCGATCTGCACGAACTCAAGGTCACCTACAGGAGTAATGCCGACGAGGACCAGGAGGTCACCTTGAGGAGCCCCAATTACACAGTGAGCACCATCGAGCCTCGTGAGCAGCCGTCCCCTGTCCAGGATGCAGAACACTTTTTCCGAGGGATCCTGGAGCCGGATAAATCCCCATCGACTGCTGGCAGCAGGTTTGAATATAAGTACACTGGCCCCATCCCGTACACATACCAACCAAACTTCGACGTCAGGCGCCAGTTCTTACATCCTGAAGGAATACGAGAGACTATGCTATATGGTACAGCGCCAAGTACTGTCTTTGTGGAGCCCAATAGAAACGACTATTTGGAACTAAAGGCAAAACTTCAAATAGAGCCGGACTACCTCGAAGTTCTTGAGAAACAGACAACACAGAGCCAGTTTTAAATCTTGGTCTATCTATAAATGCAGTAGAAGCATTTTTCCCCTTGTTCTGACTCAAACTGGAGGGTGCCTTGGCACAATATACATCAACATAAAGAAAAAGAAAATCCAAAACCTTAAGTGGGGTGTGCCGAACTATGTTACTTTAATTTCAGAACCACTTGGCATTACAGAAATAATTAAGAATGAAAATAAATAAATAGAGCTCGCGGAACGTGGATGAAAGCACGAGTTGTGATATAAACTGGCGATGCAAAATCTATTTTTTTAAGTGGATGATTGAATACGCATAAATCTAAGTGTACAGGTTAATCTCACCCAAATACATTTTCAGGAATATAATCATACAAATATTGTGAATTTAAGGGGGTCGGGGAGGGGTTTCGCATACAAGAACAAAAGACAAAAAAAAACCCACAGCTTTCTGACAGAAACACTATACAGCAGCGCATCCAATCGAGCAGGACAATTTCTCTGCTTTAGTCTGTAAGTAAGTACTGTATTTATTGGTATACTCTTTGCCATGTATTTTCAACATTTTTTCAATGCTCATCAATATTATGTGTGTCATGTCTCATGACTCTCTGTACGAACATTTCGTTTGTAGTTTCCGATCACTTACTGTAGCTTGCATTGTACAAGTGGCTTTTTTTCAGCAGTGGCACACCCCAATGTCAATGAGAGACTTTGCATCATTTAACAATTTCAAAGGAAAAGTGTCTTTGTATGCTGTCTGCACTTTTTTGGAAGATGGAAGGCCACAGGGTCTTCCCAGCTAACATTAGAAGAAATATTATATATTAAAAATGAATATGTGTATTCATTCTTAATATGTATTTTTAATATGTTATATCAAAATTCATAAATAATAATTGAAGTAATAATTATGTTGTGTAATGCTGATATTTTAATGTAACACCTATTTTTATACAAGCATTCGCAATTCTCTTTCCCTTATCGTTTTCATTGTTTTGATTGCTTTGCACTTATTGCACTATATTGACCAAAATATGTTTATGTCATCAATAAATATGATGTCGGTTCTTATAGAATGTTCTTGGAAATTAAAACCAGCTTGATTATAGCTTTCACCAGGTAACCAACAATTGCAGGCTCATTGTAAGTTGACAGGAGTTAATTCAATAGTTAAGATCAATACCACCAAGCCTGTTACTTGGTGAACCTCTCAACTCAGGTAGTTTGTATGTATTGGTTCTGCTCACAAACCCCTTATTCTTCAAGCAGGAGAGCAGCGCACACAATACGGCACTAAATAGGGTCGACTGTTCTTACGGTGTGGGAAACAAGAAATCGATAACAGCTCTTCTGCCTCATGCTAATAATAGAGGTAAACTACTATTACGAACGGGTGAAATTATAGCGTTCTAGCAATATGCAAGCAGATGCCTTCAAAATGAGGGTTTGCATCGAATGATCACAAACTCCTTTTGGAGATCGCTAGTTGTTTAGAAGCTGCTGGATCGATGGATTATTTCAATGCTACTTTGATCTTTAGAGGTGCTTTAAAAGAACTTCACCATTTGCCCTCTATACCATGACAGACTAAAATATTGGTACAGCTGTATCTGCCGGTGGATTTTAAATTGCTGTGTCGAGTGTTGAGAGGAAGCTGGGAGGGAAGCTGACCTGGCCCTCTACTCAATGATAAAGAGGTCTGCTTTGTACCCAGTGCCTCACTAGGCTCAAGGGTTCTATTCCACTTTGAGCATGATGTGGATCTTTTTATAGCTGCGGAATATGAAGGCTGCATCTGAGGATGAGGGGCTTGAATAATTTGGGTAACCTGACAACTTGTCTTTATAAGCTGAGGAGAGTTGCAGGGTTGTAAAGCCACAAAGGGGCTATTATGAGAGGACCGAGCTTGACATACTGTTACACACTGATGCGCTGCTGAGGGTTGTTAACGTAATTAATAACGTGCAAGAGTTGATTTTTATTTATTTATTTAGTTATTTTTTTTTTATTTTTTTTTTTTTTTTCATGCTTAACCATGTAAACCTATTTTGGATGTTTTGGATTGTATGTTGCCTTTCTCTCTGTCATTTTTTGTTCAGGAACCTCTGAATTAGCAGGCATAAATAAAACTTTGAGCGTTGAATCAAAACAACATCTTCAGAAAACATAATTGGAGTCTCTACAGCAAGAAAACTTCATTTGCATCCATCTGCGTCAAGGATATCTGCATCAGAAGTTCAAATGCCAGGGGTGCTGTTCTTCCAATGTTGTCGACAAAACCCGCAGTCATTGCACGTTTAAGATGCATTCCAAAATTGTGCAATACGGAACTGAACGTTCCCAGCCCCATCACCAAAATTATCTCCATTTTAACGCATGCCTCATACCATTAGCTGGTATTGTTTTTGGCCACCGAGCTAATGTGCGCTCTGAACGAAAGGATATTTTCAACAGCGAGGGCTGCATTACCCATTTGGTGGCACAAAAGTAAGACAGAAACATCAGTTGCATACTTCCAAATCCACAAATCGCAAATGATGCCTCTTAATCGGCATGATGGGCTTTGGGAGGGGCCGTCAGGGGAGGCTACGATGTTTAATTTCCCCACTGATTATTTCACTTATCCCGTTTTTTTTTTTTTTTTTTCGGTGTGGGGGGGGTACTGCAACAGAGAGGACCTGGGAGGGAGATGGCATGTGATTGACGACATTTGCAATTGAGTTCAAGGAGGTTTGGCTAATTGAGAAGGCAGCGATGATATCTGACAGGCACCAATGAGTCTGTTGATTAGTTTAATCATGGTATTTAATGGAACTCCATGAGCCGTGGGGAAACGTTAAAGTGTGATAATTTTGCAGGTTGGGAGTCATTTTATAACTCTGTAACAATGCTAGTTTGCCGTCTGGCCTGGAGATGATCAAAGTCTTGTTTGCTATTTATTGCTAATTTGTTTACACACCTTTTCGCATGGGTTTTCTGAATGGTTTAGTTATTTATTTATGCATTTCTTTTTTTTTTTTCTTTTTTTTTATGTCGTTATGCAATTCTTTGGCTTCCTGTGTGGATGTTTTTGAGCAGGTTAATGAAATGTTTTGCATTACATGCATCTCCTCAAGTCTGTCACTGCTGTATGGTGTTGTTTGTGTCTTTTGAATTTTTATCTTGTATTGTTTTTACACTCCAAAAAAAATAAAATAAATAAAATAAATAACTAAAAAAATAGGCCTAAATTTAAGAAGTATTTTAAATTGCAAAGAATATGTCCATCCATTGGGATTACACAATTTTCGCATACACTAATAAATGTAATGATACATAAATGAAAACAGATAAGAGCTATTTGCATCTATTTGATTTTAGTTACATAATCTTATTTTCAAAATGCATTTATTCAAATTGCATAGAACCAGCATAAGAAAAGAATATGGTTCAAATATGGCTAGCTATAGAACAAGGAACATTCAGTATGTTAAAATATATAAGACTGAAACAAATATGAATTATTAATTATAAATATTTAAAGTGGGTTACTGTGTATTGGAAATACACTCAGTTTATTAGCGCTAGTACAAAAATCTGTTTCAGTTATGTATGACTGACAAATAAGAATCACATTAAGTTTATTGCTTTATGTTAAAACTGTGTAATCCAAATGCATGGAAATTGTATTTGCAGTTCAAACATATAAATCCTAAATTTAGCCCTTTTTTAGTGTGCTTATATTTTATGAACTCCTATATTATATTCAAGATATTCTTACGCTGCACTTATTTCCTTTGTGCAGCTGAGGTTATGTAGGACATGCTACGTAATGCAAAATTGGAAATATATTGCTTTACTTGCACAAGCTATGCCAAGAGCTAATGGAGATAATTTCACATTGAATGGTTTAGGGGTTTGTTCCTGCCCGTGTTTATCCTTAAAATCAAGTGTTCAGAAGTATCCAGTCGATCTGGACAGTGGACAAGGCGTAATTTGGGCCTCGATGGGCCCCTAGAAGCAAATAAAGTGGTTTATAAAGCTAAAGTATTCAGATTGCATACTTCATCCATTCAAGCGAATAAAGCGCACTGCTCGTGGCCAAGTTCTCAGATGCTGTGAGAAACACAGTTAGCCATGCTTATGGGCTGGTAACTGCCAGCGGTTGCCATAGCAACTAGACACCTGTTGGTTACTGGCTAATCCAAGGGAAATTACCATAAACATGGCTAACTGTGCTTCATATAACTGCATTCATATTCCACAAATGGCACCCGATGTGGCTTCATCTTCCCGGATTGTTGTGGAAAATTGTTTTAATTAGTATATTTTTGGTGAATTAGCAGTTTTAAACTGGTAGAGAAATGAGCATAACAAAGAGACACCAAAAAGGCCCCTCTTCAGGAGCTGCAGGCTGTTTTATGTGCGAAAACACGACTAATTTGTTTTCGTCTCAACTCCCTCTAGATTTCATTGGGCTAAACTAACAACTGAAGCAAAGAGAATTAGAAAGGAAAGCCTGATATTGACGTCAACGCGACGATGCTGTTCTCATTTCGTGAGAGCTAAATATAATTTAATGTAGGTCAGCGTGAGTTTGGAGATTTGTATTTTACCTAAAACTTGTGGATGAATGTTTGTCCACCTGCAGTGTTTTCGTTCATGAAACTCTGTCCACCTCTTTTTTTAAAAGCAAAAGACACCAAATTAAATGAATGCAATTGTGTAATTCTCTTAAAAGGACACCACAAACCTTTGACTATCCTCAAGTGTTTTCTCAAGGGCGTATTGTGTTGCTGTTATTTGCCTGTTACTTAATATGACATTTTAACAGCTTGTGTGAATAATCCAACATGTTATTTACTGTTCTGTCCCATGTAATGGCAATATCTCCTCTTGTATGTGTGGAAATGTGATCTCATTAGTATTTGTAAGCATCCAAAACCCTACATATAAAACGTTATAGATGTAAAAATGTTTATGCATCCTTCAAGATTCATGCAATATTAAATTTATGCAATTAATAGGTGGGTTTATGCTATTTCTAAAATGAAATGAGATTATTATTGACAATTATTTAGCACTCTACACTTTGCTCACACATATATACAAATACAAATGAGATCACCCTCATATAGTGAGTCTTATATAACCCTATGCTTTTATGTGTGATTTGATCCTGTAGCATTATAAAATATTTTTGGGGTTCAACAGACCACTATTGTATGTTCTTATCAGCACCGGTGCCTGTGACACCCTGATGGGTTTTGTGTTGGTTTAGATTTCATGCTGTATTTATTACTGCTTTTTTTATTTATTTGTTTGTTTACAAAACTGCACCTAGCGATAGGCAGCCACAGTAACCCTGCCGTTTGATAAATGGCAAGCGTTGCATTACCGACTCCCTGCATCCCAGCCCTTGTGATGTCTGGCCAAAAAAATAAATAAATAAATAAAAATAAAAATACAACAGGTTGATGTATCACTCCTTGAGTGTTTCAAGCCGTTTAACCACAGGCCTTACATCATAGTCACAGAGCAGCCAAAGTCACATTGGGTGAACTTGCCAGGGAATAATGTGTAAACATGTTTTCTGATGTCATGTACTGTATGTATATTGCTGATTGATGAACTTATATCTGTAATTTTCCAGCACTCGGTGCATGTAATGCTAAGGTCTTGAGTTTATTCCACGGGAACACATAAATGTTAAATTAAAATGCACTGTAAGTCACTTTGAGGAAAAGCTCCCATACTGTAATGCAAAAAGACAGACTGTAAGGATCCAACTGCACTGTTTTTTGTTTGTTTGTTTTTTCCTCCAATGCAGTACATTTTCATGCCCTCATCATACAGTATATGTTGTAAAAAAAATTAAAAAAATAAAATAAATCATGTTACATGATATATTACACTCACAATTCTAAAAGATCATATCTGTTAGTTTGCTTTTATACAATATCAAAATTAAGTAAACGCAGGAGTGAATTTTATATCATTGCACTTATTGGCTTTGTGAAATTTTGCCATTATTTTTGTCACCCTGTGCACTTATTGTCACGCCCCTGGACTGTTTTGTTGTGGTTTTTGCTCCCCATGTGTTCCCTGTGACCCAGTTTTTCCCCTGTCTGATTGTATTAATTTGCTCCAGGTGTGTCTCCTTAGTTCTTTGATTGTCCCGTCTTTAAAAGCCCCAGTCCTTTCAGTTAGTGTTTGTCGGTCTTTAAATGTCTTGAATGTCTTCTTGTGTTCTATGTTCCCTATATGGATTAAAGACTCCTAGTTTGTGAATTCTCCGTGTCTCCTCGTTCCTGGCTCCAGCATACGTGACAGAAAGACCGACCTAAACAGTTACCTCCGTGTCCACCCTCCGTTTTGTTTTCCGTTTTCAATCAGTGTTTTTGTTTCCGTTGTGTTGCCCCATGGATCCCTACGTCCGGCCCGAATTCCTCCTCCTCCTGCTGGAGCAAGAGGACCGATCTCTCGAGGACCATACGCGACTTTTCCTGATGTTAGCTAACGCCACCAGCTACCCGGACGGCGCGCTCTGCACATTCTATAACGCAAGCTTGAACACCGCGTGCAGAGCGCTGTCGTCCGAGGATGGTCCTCGAGAGGATTTTGCCGCCTTCGTGGAGTGGACACTGGCGAGGCACGGATCCCCGTTCACCGTCTGTGCCGAGGGGGATCTCGCCAGTGCCACTCCTGACCCAGAGCCCAGCCCACCAACTCCCCGCAGTGCGGAGCACCAGCCCGAGCCCACCGATGACGGAGAGCCATTCCCCGCTACGATCCACGAGCCAGCGCCAAGCCGAGCGACTGAGCGGAAGATCGTCCCGGAAGTTGAGCCCAACATGTCAGACCAGGTGCGAGAGCTGATCACGTGGGAGCCAGCCGTGGACGGTGTGAGCGCGGAGTGGAGCTCCGCCCCCTGCACCGCGGCTGAGGGTGAGCTGATGATACATCTGGGGCTGCTAAACTTTGAAGGGGATCTGTTAGACTGGGAACATGATCTGGAGGTCGACGCTTCCCCTATCCTCTCTCCGTCTCCGCTGGTTCCAGCCAGCTCCGCTCCTCCCGAGCACCCCCCTGTGCCTGCTTCCCGAAAGCGTCCTCCAGAGCGCCCCACAGTGTCGGCTCCCATTCCTGAGTTAACCCCTGGAAGCCCGGAGGATCTCAAATGCCCACCCTCCCACCCGCTCCTGCCTCCTCCACCGCTGTCGTCTGGCAGCCCCTCTCCTCGCCCTCAGTCCTCCATCAATGCGGTGCGAGCTCCGCGGGTCTGCCATCCTCCATCGCCGTGGCTGGAGAATCCCTCACCTCCACCTCCAGCCTCCGAGGCCCAGACTCCACCTCGGTCCGTAGACCCAGCGGCTCCACCTCGGCTCCTAGCTCCCTCGCCTCCACCGTCATCCATCGATCCACCAGCTCCGCCAGGCTCCCTCGTCCCTCCGGCTCCGCCTTGGTCGGGCGTCGACCCGCCATCGCCTCGGGACTCCTCTCCTCTGGCTGCGCCTCGTCGCTCCGTCCCACCGGCTCCGTTGGGCTCCTTCCTCCCTCCAGCTCCACCTTGGTCCTCAGTCGCTCTGGCTCCGCCGCGGATCTCCGGAGCTCCGCCTCTGCCTCGGTCGCCAGAGCTCTCGGCTCCACCCTGGCCCCCCGGATCCTCGGCGTCACCCTGGCTCGTCGGCTCTCCGTCTCCACCTCGGGCTCCTCCTCCACCTGCTCCGCCTCCGTTGGTCGGCCCCCTGGAGTCGGCGGCCATTCCTCCTCCATGGCTCCTCCCTCCGTCGGCTCCACCATGGGCCATCATCATGGCTGTGGCCTGGGTCCTGCCAGGCTCCTCCTGCTCCGAGTCCCTCCTGTCTCCTCCCTGGCTCCTCCCTCCTTCGTCGCCTCCCTGGTCTCTGTCTGCCGGCCCCCTCCCGGTTGTCCGTCCTCCTCCTGAGCCGCCGCCATTGTTCCCACCCGTCCCCCCCCCCTCCCCTCTGTTGTTCCACGGTGCGAGGACGCACCTTCCGGGAGGGGGGAGTAATGTCACGCCCCTGGACTGTTTTGTTGTGGTTTTTGCTCCCCATGTGTTCCCTGTGACCCAGTTTTTCCCCAGTCTGATTGTATTAATTTGCTCCAGGTGTGTCTCCTTAGTTCTTTGATTGTCCCGTCTTTAAAAGCCCCAGTCCTTTCAGTTAGTGTTTGTCGGTCTTTAAATGTCTTGAATGTCTTCTTGTGTTCTATGTTCCCTATATGGATTAAAGACTCCTAGTTTGTGAATTCTCCGTGTCTCCTCGTTCCTGGCTCCAGCGATCGTGACACTTATAAAATGAAAGAAAAAAAGAAAATGAAATATTCTTCTTCTGCTTCTTTATTAAACAAAATGTTGGAAATTAGTTTAATTGTTAATTAATTGTTTTAATTGTTAATCTGTTATTTTTATTTTTTTTTAACTAACAAAATACAGTTACTTAATGACAACATTCTTAAGGAAGTGTCATCATTATTTGGAGGGAAAACAACAGCAAAAACATCAGTAAATATTAGGAATTAATTTTATGAATTCCGTTTTGTGGTTGTAACACGTTTTAAATTGAATCAATTGTGTGGATTATATAATAATATATCATTGTTCTTTTTCTTCTTCTTCTTTTGTTGTTGTTGAAATGTCAGCATGTGCCTACTGTAAGCATTACTATTCCAACATGCACATTTTTTTGCATTACATTTTTGTATTGGATTTATGTCTGTTTATTTATTTATTTATTTAGCACTGCATTTATGTCAAGATATTTCATGAAGTGCGAGTCTCTGTAGTTTGACGCATTGTCATTTCTGGAGACTTATGGGATGTACTTTACCTAAAAATTGTTTCTGGCTCCAATTTCTTATTCAGCACAGACATATGCAGATACACACAGTTATATGCACATATCATGCTGGATTGAAACATAATCTCCCGTACATAACAATGTAATTTCATGCATGACTCATGCCCATTATATGGAGATGGTTTCCTATGGCAGATACAGAGCTGACATTTTTGCCTATTGTCATTTCTTCTTTCTTTCTTTTGCAATGTTCAAAAAGAAATGTGTTTCGTTTGTGTGTTTCAGCTGAAGCTCTATTTGCTGTATAATTCATCCAGTGTGATTTTGTTCTTCCGGTAGTTTTGTCTTGCCCTGGTTTTGCTGTCTCTAGCAGAAAGCGCAGCAAGGAGCTACAACGATGATCCAAATTGAGGCTCTCAAAACAAAACAGGGTGCATGAGAGAGCATGTCTAATGAAGTGCTGGTGAAGAGACGCTGCAATTTCCTGCTCGTGTGAGACTGATGTTGTCTTAATGAAGATGCTACATGAAAGACAAAGCAAAAGATATATCATCCAAAAACATGTTTGGCTTGTTTCGAGCTTGTGCAAATGGAAAAGGAAAACAAGATTTTCTAATTTTCCCCCTGAAATAAATAAATAAATAAATAAAGTAGAAAAAGTCCTTGCAGAATTACCAGCATGTTTATGGATATTTCCTTCAACCCTAAAATGTAACACAATGCAATACATAATTTAAAATAAGGTAACACACTTGTGAAAAATCAGAATGGAGAATTCTTTCATATTAACACAGTACACTGGGCCCTGTTTTTATGGACTATTCTCATGTGAATTGGTGCAGTTTTCTGTAGCCCTCCATTTACTCCACACAATCCTGTAATTCATTTCAGATATGTGCTTTTCTTATGTTCCAAGGGAAAAATCTGATTTTTTATATTCATGAGTCATCCAATTATTCTGTTATTGTTGCATTTCCTTTGATATACTGTAGCTTCAATAGTTCCTGTAAATCACACTCTACTATTACTACTACTACAGGAACAGACAGACAGACAGACAGATAGATAGATAAATTCAGGATTTATAACTTTATATTTAGATGTTATGTTATTTTAAATAATGTGTGTATATATTGCATATTTCAAATGAGGACAATTAATTTGGAACAACTTGAGGGTGAGTAAATGATGACAGGATTTTCATTTTTGGGTAATCTATCACTTTAACTGTAAGATTATTTTTGTTATTTTCCATTATCACAATTGTTTTATTTATATATTATTTATTGTTTTATTAATTATTTATTTGTTAGTTCATGCTACCTAATCTAGTTTATTAATGTTAATAAATGGAACCTTATTGTAAAGTGCTACTAAAAAGAATACTGAAATGTATCGCCTCACCTAAAATGCTCGATCAGTACCGCTAATGTTGTCTGTTACCACAAGTGCTGTACACAATGTGCTATAAAATGTTTGCTTTCAATCTTCCAGCAGCATTTAATTTAAACTATGGTGATTTTATAATTCATGAGCAATTACCTTGAACTAATGATTTCAATTTCCTCTAGGAACACCCAGGTGAAGGAATATTGAATTAGTAAATTAGGACTCAAAATAGTGAACTGGGTTTCTAGATTTATTAAACTGAGTCAGAATCAAACAATTAATTTGTGCAAGCTGCTTTAATAAAAGTATTTACTAGCAGCACTATAGAGCACAAGATGAGCTTGTCCAGCATTTGTCAGCACACTTTTAAGCATTACTATTCAAAAACCACAGTGTGCAGCAAATATTATTACACTGTGCATATTAACCGCTCTTTACACTCATCACACGTTTCCGTTTTTCTTGAAAATGTTTTCAGAAGGGTCTCAGGTTCATGTACTGTCTTCTTAATGGCCCTCTGGGAATGTGGGGCAACAGAAATGGATAATTATACTCATTTAGAGTGCCTCAGATCCCCAGGCCTTCTCTGAAGCCCGACAATCATGTTTTTCCCCTCCTTGAACCTCAGCGCGCTAAGCACTAAAGTCCTTCCTCTGCTTGTTTGTCAACATGGATGCTTCGCAGACGCCTCACCCTAATCCCGCCAATCACAGCTACAGTGCTGAACTCACCCTGTTTAGCTGATCGCAGGCTTGCATCCGCTCAAATCGTACCGTCAGCTTCTAGGACTTAGGAAGGCCTTCAGATCAAGTTTAAAGGACGTCGAGCACCAGCCTTCCCCAAATAATTTGCTTTTTTCACGCCAATCCGTGACCAACTTCCCCTTCTCAAATCCAAATCTGAAGGACAGCTTCAGCCGAAAATCAAAATAATGTGACTCTATACTCATCCTCATTTCGTTCCATTCACGTATGTTGTTAATTTCAGTTCAGAACATTAAAAAAGTCAAGGACAGCTCTGTGTGAGGAACAGATGAAAATATTAACTGCTTTTCACTTATTTTTAAAATGACTTTTGTGCTTTTGTGATATTTATTAGTATACTGGGATCAGTAAAAATTGATTGATTGATTGATTGATTGATTGATTGATACAGTAAGGATGCATTAAAGTGACTCATTTTTGACCACTTAAATGCATTTATGTTACATTTATGTTTAAATAAATGCTGTTCTTTTTAACTTTCTATTCAGCAAAGAATCTTGAAGAAATGTAAGACCTTTCCACAAATATATTAGGCAGCAAAAAGAGTTTCAATATTGAAAATAATAAGAAATGTTTCTTGAGCAGAAAATCAGGATCACGTGACGCTGAAGACTGAAGAAATGATGCTGAAAATTCAGCTTTGATCAAAGGGAAAAATTACATTTTACAATATATTCACGTAGAAAAGAGTCATCATTATTTATTTTTGCAAATGTAATTTTAAAGATGTAGCGATTAGTGAATAGCAAAATTTGTGTTGTGTAAATTAACTTATTGTTTGAATTCAGAAGACTTGGAAAAGCATATGCCATACTGCCATGGTGTTTTTTGTTGCTTTTTTGTGTTGCATGGAAAATACAACAGCATAAGCTCTTTTTTTGGAATGACATGAAAGTGAATAAATAATGACAAATAACGCTCATTTTTCTGAGAGCTAACCTAATTACACGTACAGCATAGTTGATTGCAAAAGCAAGGTCACAGGTTTGCAGACAGATACAGCTCTATGGCCTGTTTTTTTCCATGGCATCGCTTGCATAATTCTTAGTCAATCTGTGTCGGTCCCCCACGTATCTGTGTGTTCCCAACTGTGAGAACATTATGTAACCGTCACTCCTTGCTGCATGAGTAATTATAAATACTTTGAAATTTTGATGGGGAACGGTAAGAGCTCTTGTTTTAAATTACATGAGAAGTCTGAATTTTACAAAGCTCATTCATAGCGATATGCTGAGGAGGACAACAAATCTCGTCGGAGTGTCGTGATCATTCTTGTCCTCACAGGATTTTTCTGTTTGCTTTCATGAAGGTTGGTTTAACTTTTCTGTATTGTCTTGGAGTGTCTCATTTCTTTCAAATGTTTGAGAAAGCTAAAATCTTCTTTAGTATGAATTCAACGTGTGATCTTTGCAAAAACCGTTTGGGTGTATCGCTGACAGAACACAGAGGACGCAAACCTTTCGTTATGTACAATGGCCTCCACAGTAAGCATACTTGAGCAGGCACAATGCTAGGAAAATGATTCAGTTATCATAGGTATTCTTCAACAAGTTTATCATTTATTCATCATGGCATCCATTCAGCTATAAAATTCCTTATAAACCAAAAAGCATGGTTCTTTCGTGCTAAGTTTGTTGTGATAAACTGAAGAGTCTATTTTCGTATTGACTGGTACATCTGGTGTCAACCAGAGAATGCACTAAATTTTCAATATTTAAGTGCAAAAACCTGCACTCTATACAGCTGGGCATATCCAGACACATTGTTTAGTCGAGCAAACTTTAAAAGTTGTATAAGAAAGCAGCTTCACAACCAAAAACACAGTAGAAGCCAAAGTTGATGCTGATTAGATCGTGAAGGATAAGAGAATGAACAAGTGAGCACGTGAGAAAAGAAGAAAGAGGATTAAGAGTTGGGGCATTAAAGGTGCTTTCACGTGATCCATCAAGAATCCAGGCAGACAGTGTTTGTTAGCTACGGTCATTATTCCACCTTTACAGCACTTCACAGACAGAACGAAGCTTAGCTCCAATCCCCAAGGGCTTCCTGGTCGAGGCGAGGATTGATTCATACTTGTTTTTGGTCCATTTAATTACCCTTCTTCCTACTGAAGGTCTTTGCACTTCCTTTTTTGCACTACAGAATGTTCATTCAAGCTTGATGGATGGCTCTCGTTTGCCACTAACCGGATGTAGTTATTCACTGAGCATCATTAGATACTTTTGATTTATTTTACAAACTTACTTACTATGAAACTAGAGGCTCACTGGAAAAATAGTGCCCCTTAAACTACCTATAAATATCACACAACTCACTTAAGTTTCCAGCTGAAATCAACACTAGTAACAGTAAAACAACAATTACTCGTATTCCTTTTCACGCAAATTATGATTACGTGCAGATTATGGATTAATTAAGACAATTTTTGTGCGCTTCCTTGCACAATTCTATGTTATGACCTCAAAATATACCTCAAAACCATAGCACATGATTTATATAACTAATATTTAACCAGCAGCATACTGTATGCATGGCTTTTCTGATGTAAGAAACGTGTTTAGTAACTCACCTGCTACAGCATTGAACTTGCGATGATGTGAAGGGCTCAGATATGAGTCTTAGAAAAACAAGCTATATTGTATGTTTGCTTCAGAAAATGTGTTTTTATCTCACATTTGATAACGTTTTAATGTTTAAGAATTTCAACGTTTACACACAGCGCCGCTCATCAATGTCAGTTCCAAAACAGTGGACCAATCAGAAGACCCCTGGAGGCGGGCCAAGCGTTGCAAGATTTTGTTTACAGTAGCAATGTGACAGCAACACTGCTGAGGAGGCATTCTGCGCTTTTTAAAAACCATTCCTGAACGCTGCGTCTCGCGGTTTTAGATGCAAAGACGCGTTCTGTGTGAATGACTCCTAAACCCTTTAGCGCAGGGGTGTCAAACTCAGTTCCTGGAGGGCCGGAGCCCTGCAGAGTTTAGATGCAACCCAAAGCCACTAGAAGGCAAGCCTGCAACCATTAGCCAAAAAAGTGTAACGGCTAAAGCTAACGCTTCCGGTCTGCCAGTACGTGGGAAAGGAGACCAGAGGCTGTTTTCTTTGAATGGATGTCAATGGAGGAGAGGCTTCACTATGCTGAATAAACAGCTTTTTAGAAGAAACGGCTTATTTAATGAATCGACAGCCTATCTTCTAATCTTCAACATGTTTTACACTAAACAATACTTTTGGATTGAACTATTTTTAGAGTTTACCACAAAATAAAATGCTGTTTTATAAGAGAAGTCACTGACTTTTTGCGACAGGTTGGATTCCGCTTACGGCACTTCTCATTCATTCCTATGGCATCCGTAAACGGCGACTGAGTGTCGTACAACTCTGACTGAAATTCAGTGACATCAAGGCTGTAATGTGATTGGTTATTAAGGGACATGTGATCCAAGTTAGCCGTTATGCCTTCTCCAGTAGTAAGTAATACAGACCCTCTTATCTCCCTATAGTAAGAAAATCTCTGTGCAACCCTAATTAAACACACCTGATCCAGCTAATCAGGTCCTTCAGGCTTATTTGAAAGCTACATGGTATGCGAGTTGGAGCAGGGTTGGAACTAAACTCTGCAGAGCTGCGGCCCTCCAGGAACTGAGTTTGACATCCCTGCTTTAGCGCCACTCAGCGGACATTTCATTTCCAAAGTGCTGCAACATAAACAACAACCATTGAAATAAAACATTGCTATGACTGTCACGATCATCTGTTTTGAATAAAACTAAACAAATGGGACATGTAATTTTGAAAGTGTCACGGAAGGTGCAAGAATATTATTTACCAGAAATATCTCCACAGTACGTTTTTTTCAAATGAGCCTGGGTTGCTCTTTAATTTAGCAAATAATGTTTCAGTTTACAGATCCATCGAGAAATCCATAGGAGATCTTTGCTAAGGTGGGCACTCAATAAATCTTTAACAGATTACAAAAGCATACTGACTCTCTTTTGAACACATAAAAGAAAATCTTAGCAAAATCCATCTGGTGTAACATTTGGCCAACCAGCCTCTCCTTAAATGAGCAGCTTTCCCGTAGGAAAGAAAAATCACAAGAGATCTTGTTTGATATCTCAATTGTTTCTCCTAGACAGCCGTAAGATTGTGAGCCTCCAGAGAGAAAAATAACAATAATAATCACACTTACAATCACAAAATCTGTCTTCATATATACAAAGCTACCACTTCTTTCATATTTTAGTAGGCTTATATAAGAGATTTCCTTGTATACTAATATATACTGCTATTAATTTTATAGCTCTACGCTATATGCAATCTATTCTTATTTCAGGAGATCATCTGAGGGAGGAAAACGCATTAATGATTACTAAATCTCCTGAGCCACAAAAACATGCAATTTTCCTCTGGGTTGTATTGCATGCCTTTGATTTGAAGAAGATAAGCTTTAGTCATGTAGCAATTATCGTATGAGCCACGAACAGGAGACTGTATGTTAGCTGCTGCTGAAAATGTCTGCTGGTGTTAATGAATGCACATTCATCTGATGGCCGCTACTCTCAGTAAACCCGACGGGAAGGCTAGCCAGCCTGCTAATGGATTGAAATTCCACATCCAGCTATTCCAACTAAAACAAGTGGCGCTCACGGGGTCCAAGGCTTGGCAGGCGGCGTTGTGTGGCGTAAACAAAAAAGTGACTGACTAATGTTCCCTCCCTGTCAAACGGCCATCACTCGCTCTCAAAGGAATGATTGATTGCATCCTTTCCAGTGACTGATGTTGACAGCAGTAGAATCATAAAAATGAGTTGAGATGCTTAACTAAACGAGCATGATAAATGAAGGCGTACTGGAGCATTTGCCACCGAGTGATTATCTGTTATGCTAATTTTCCTAGAAAACAACTTGGAATTGGAATTTGGCTTTAAATAACTGATATATAAATACAACAGATTTGATTTATTGGTTGAGTTAACAACCCATTTGAGGTAAATGAATCAAACCTTTACACACAAATTCGTGATAGTGTAATGCAGCTGCCCAAATAGAAAGAACAACCTGGGCCACAGTTGTAAGAATGTACCGAATGTGATTTACTGAAATTGCATAATAATTCCCATTGGATTTGATTGCTGCATGCTGCAACGATGACACTTGTATTGCAGTTATTTATTTGTGTTATTTTATGTCGATTTAGCAATCTTATTTGCGTTTGTATGTGTCGTATTTAATTTAAATCCTAAAATGTCACACAAGCCTTTCTTTAGTAGTTTTGAACACCAGTTGTGAATCAGAAATAACCTTCTCCATTACAGTGCAATGAGACTGAATGAATTAAAATGGAGTTATGCGGATTGTTTGCCAATTGTTTGAAATGTATGAGTCATGCCGTCACATTCATTCATCACCTTGCTGTTTTATATGATACAGGTATGAGTATAACTTGTTATTCCATTTTCAAGAGAAGATTGTTCGTATCTGATTGTATATTGTACTACACGGAGAGCAAAATAATGCTCTTTTACGAAAATAAACTCCTCTTGTTTATGCTGTCAGGAAGGATGACAAGCGAAACACAACATCCTGGCAGGTTTAAAGGATGAGATCAGTGGAAAGAGCATGTACCACTCATGTTCTGGGCTTAATGTCACCATGGACAAAAGAACTCCCTTAGAGGCTCCTACCCATTCAGCAGAGCTTGCCAAGAAAGCCAGCAATATTGCGGAATAAATCAAGAGCGTATTTGGTCATTCCTTTTCTGCAGTACCTTATGAACCTTTGGAAAAATGAATCAAAATGATAGGCTGATAGTAGTATAGTGTTTTTTGTGATTGTATCAAATGGGATGGTATTTTTCGACTGGAACAAACCAACTAATTCCAAAGTTCTGATGCCTTGCTGTTGTTTTCCCTTTCAAAATATGATGTCACTTCCTGGAGGAGGATGTCACTAAAGAAATAGTTCACCAAAAATGAAAAATGTATTCACTCGCAGGCCATCCAAGATGTAGATGAGTTTGTTTCTTCAATGGGAACAGATTTGGAGAAATTTAGCATTCCACCATTTGCTCACCAATGGATCCACTGCAGTGAATGGGTGCCATCAGAATGAGAGTCCAAACAGCTGAAAAAAAAAAATTAATAAAAATAATAAAAAAAAATAATCACAATAATTAATAAGTAAACCATAATAAGTCTATAATCCATAATAACTGACCTACAGTGAAAAACTCCATCCTCAAAATATAAATTTATTTATAAATGTTTTAGACTGTTTTCACTTGTAAACGGTGCTTGATCTGTGCATATTTCTCTCCTGATTCAGATGACTTTTTCACTGGAGAAAGTGACATTATGGATAGAGGACTCGCATTTTAGCCTTGAACCAACTGTTTGAATTTACATCTTGATGGATTTGTTTCTTACAAACATGTAGGTTTTCACTTCACAAGATGTTAACTGATGGACTGGAGTGGTGTGGATTACTTGTGGATTATTGTGATGTTTTTATCAGCTGTTTGGACTCTCATTCTGACGGCACCCATTCGCTGCAGATGATCCATTGGTGAGCAAGTGATACAATGCTACATTTCATCAAATCTGTTCTGATAAAGACACAAACTCATCTACATCTTGGATGGCCTGCAATTTCATTAACTAAAATGATTTTATGAAATACTAACAAGATGGAAAGTGCATATTAACCTTTAGGTTAATGAAAACTATATTTCCATTTTTTGTTTGAAATATTTTGACTGAATAAAGGAAAAAATATGATCTTATAGGAGATCTGTATACTTTTATTTAATTTATTTTAATTTTATTTATTTATTTATTTATTTATTTATTTATTTATTTATTTTTTCATTTCTGAAGATATAAAGACATGGCAAAATGGCAGCGTCTAACAGTCTCCCACAACCTTATGAAAAAAGAGACCTCTATGAATATGTTCTTTTCATACAGGTGTCTTTATTTAGCAGGCATAATTTGTTCCTGGAAATTTGCCCATGAAATGGATTACTTTACAATGGGGCACATTTTGTCCACTAGAGTACAAAGCGAGCACCAACCATGTGACATAATTACGAAAGACGCGTTTTTGTTCTTTTCTTTTCATGAAAGCAAATTTCCATCTTGTTTAATTTAGGTTAGAAATCATGTGCATTCATGCTTTTCAAAATGGTAATAATGAAAACTGGTTAATTTTTTATCAGCTGAAACAAATTGTCTGGCTTTAATATAGTATATCATATATCTTTTTTGACATATTTAAAAGCTATGAATGTTGTTGCATTTAGCAAATAGTTTTTGTGGCCACTGTTGCTTCAAATGAATAAATTAATTCAAATAATACTTTTTTTTTTTTTTTTTTTTTTTTTTCTTTGGAAGGGCAGAATAAATGTTCTGAGCAGGCAGTTGAAGACAAGGCTTTCAGTAGTAATTTTGTTATCAGTATGCAATATACGTTGTCAGCAGAAAAAGACACATTTGAGGTGGGTAAGGGTTACAAATACCTCTTTTCATAAGGAAAATTTCATATTAAATAGTTCTTCTCAATGACATTTATCTAACTGTCCACAGGGGATTATGAGGAAGACCCTTATAAATCAGAATGCATAATGCCTAAAACTGTGAGTTTTCTGATTTTATGAGGTCCACAACTGAAATGCCTCTCAAATACAAGTGCTACATGGACAAGATAGTAAGTTTCTCAATAACAGATGGCTGATATAATGCAGATATGTACATAATACAACTTAATGATATAAAATGTACATATAAATAAAATGCACTATAAAGAGTTAAATTTTATTGAACATGTTTTTACACTATATTTTCTATTATTATTATTATTATTATTATTATCATCAAGTACAATTATTAATTGCAAACTATTATTTTAATAATAAAATGCACTCTAAAGAGTTTAATTTTATTGAAGTTTTACACTATATTTTCTATTATTATTATTATTATTATTATTATTATTATTATTATTATCAAGTATAAGTATTAATTGCGAACTATTATTTTAATAATAAAATGCACTCTAAAGAGTTGAACTTTATTGAACATGTTTTACAAATTATTATTATCTAGTTCTGCTGTGTTGTATGCTACTATTTCTTTGAAAAGTGGAGGTTGTACAGGGTCATTTATAATGCATCTCCAGCATTGCTT
This sequence comes from Spinibarbus caldwelli, assembly GCA_039654775.1. Lineage (NCBI taxonomy): Eukaryota > Metazoa > Chordata > Actinopteri > Cypriniformes > Cyprinidae > Spinibarbus > Spinibarbus caldwelli. Next base: position 4,744,192 of record CM077224.1, on the reverse strand, counting down.
CAGCATTGTTGTTTTGTGCTTTGGGTCTGTAGGAGAGACATGAGAAGAGCTGCAGAGAGGTGTTTTGGCCCCAAGGCCCCATGATGTATACGTGTTCCATGGAGGCGCCATAAATATGTCATCTTTGTGCATGCACAGAAAAATACACCCAGGGCGAGTAATTGCAGCTGTTAGTAAAGGTAATTGTCTCCAGCTTGTTTCTACTTACTCATCATTTTATCTGATTAGCCTTAGTGAGAAGGTGATGGGTTATGCAGATGAAGCTAGTTAACTTCAATATGGAAGATTAAAGTGATACAGTTTCAAAACGAGCTAGACTCATTCAACAGGATTTGTGCGAGTAAAAGACAAATACACTTGACTCTTCTCAATTTAGTTTGTTTTGCATTTTTAATCCAATAAGTAACATTAAACATTACAATACACAATGTTTACAGCTACAAGTACAGTGTAGCTACAAGACTGAAACATTATACGTGATAACATGAGACTTGTGTTATAGAATATTAATATCATTAATTTATTGTTTGTTTATTTGTTTGTGAAAGAAATATCACACTCATAATGTCTTGGGAAGGCTGCACATTTTATTAAAAATCAGCTAAGACAGACAAAATTATTACTTACATTAATAATAATAATAATAATAATAATAATAATAATAATAATAATACTTTTTGTCTTGTTATTAGAAAGTCCAAATTATTACTTTAATTGCAAGTCTCTTACTATTAATAAATGATAATAATAATAATAATAATAATAATAATAATAATAATTTTATTAGAAAGTTTAAACTGTTACTTTAATTGCATAATAATAATAATAAGAATAATAATAATAATAATAATAATAATAATAATAATAATAATAATAATAATTTTATTAGAAAGTTTAAACTGTTACTTTAATTGCATAATAATAATAATAATAATAATAATAATAATTATTATTATTATTATTATTATTATTATTATTATTAGTAGTAGTAGTAGTAGTAGTAGTAGTAGTAGTAGTAGTAGTATTAGGCTATTATTATTATTAGGCTATTATTATTAAAGCCTTTTAATTTATGCTATGTATAAAATCTTGTAATGTATTTATAATTTTCATGTACAATTACATTCAAATCTCAATTAATTCAATTATTTTTTCTTAATTCAATTATTTTTACAGTACTTGTATATTATTATTATTATTAATATTATTATTATTAATTATTATTATTGACATAAATCTCAGTTTCAACAGAAAACAGCAAGGTTAAACATTGTGTACATGCTTCCTCAGTTTGGCCTGTTGAAAGGCAAATCTTATCAACAATGCCTTCTTATTCCAGATGAGCTACCAAAGTTAGATTTATCTTCAATGTTTCGTCCTGAATCATTTCTTTTTTTCCCCTTCTTCTCTTTTTGTACATAAAGGTAATCCCACAATTCACAGTCATGCACTCAAGGCTCACTGAAGCGTACTTATTGGCAAATGCCTGCAAGGACAAACTCTCTGTGAACCTCTCATTGCACTTGTTTAACTTTTAACACCTCCACCGAAACACATGGCGAACGATATGATAATTCCATGCGGTCATTTCAGATTGCAACGGGCTTTCACTGCTTGACCTTAAGGTGAGCAGTCGAGGACACTTACTCCATGTCCTCCAATTTTCTAACCCCTTTCGACACACATTGTAGAAAAGGGCGTTCAGATCATTCCCTGTGATAATGGAGAGAAGTCTCTCATTCAGAGGTCAGCGCAGGACTTTGTGGAGAGAGATTGAGAAGTCAAAGAGGGAATTTTGTAGCATTAAAATTAGTGTGACTAATTGATCTGGATGGTATACCATTCAAATTTATTTTTCAGTAGAATTTAAACAGAATGAAATGCAAAGATATTAATGAAGCTAAATTGTGTTAAACTCCTTGACTTTGTATGTCAGAATATACTGTACATTTTAAACCACTAAACTTAAACATTTGAATTTAATTAATTGAAGAGTTGTATTTAGATGTAGTGTTTGTCTAAGACTATTTATGTATTTATGCTGTATTATTATTATTATTATTATTATTATTATCATTATTATTAGACAATAATATACTATATTTATGCTGTATTTGTTATTTAAAAATAGTCAATCACAATACAATGATCTTTACTCTTTTGTTTAAAAGTGCATGCATGTTTGATGCTGTTAATAGTTAACTGTGAGAGACTGAGTAAATTTGTTTTTTAATTGTCAGATACACACAATGTTTGAGTAGATATTAGAATGTAATTTAATATAAAGAAATGTTATCTTTTTCAGTGAACCAGTGCTATTTTAATATTATTTACATACTATTATGTGCTGTAAAAAATAAATAAATAAATAAATAAATAATAAAAATAAATAAATTGTAAATAAAACATTTATAGGAGTATGTTCTACGTACTATATTACTATACTATTTCAGTTTTTTCTACTTCAAAAGTTTGTGATTAATTTAATGTATTTAATGTTAATGTTAACTTTTGGTTTCTTTGTAATTATCTTTACTTTTTTTTAATGTATTAGTAATTTATGATTGAAAATAGTTTCTACACCAAATTTGTTCAGTGCATTATTTATTAATATTTAGAATTAGCTTTCATTTTTACATTTCTATTTTTAGTTTAGATTTTAGTCATTTTATTATACTTTTGAGGTATTATATATTTATTTATTTATTTGTTTGTCTTTTTAAAATTCCCTTTAGCTTTTATTTTTTGTTTTAGTTTAAATAATTTTAGTACTTTAGATTAAACTTATTTTATTTCTGTTTTTAAGGTAATATTTTCATTATATATATATATATATATATATATATATATATATATATATATATATATATATATATATATATATATATATATATATATATTTGGTATATTTGTTTTTTTTTTGTTTTGTTTTTTTCAGCTTTATTTATATTACCAAAACCCAAACTACTACCACTACTACTACTGCTACTAATAGTTCTATAATGGGGGCCAATTCAATTCATAGTCATGAATGAGCCAAAAATGAGCCAACTTATGACTTCTGCCCACATGAAGGAAGTGAGTTCAGCTCATGAGCGTTGTCCAGTGTCTCTGCTCAGTCGTGTAGTGTGAAGTGCAAGAGTCCACATATGACTTCTGAGTCAGAGTAGTTGATTGTGCAGTGGTTTATTCAGGTGTTGTGAAGCAGGCTGTAGTCAGGCAGTGGACAGCAGTGTGCAGACAGATGAAAACCACAGGATGTAGAGCAGCCGCCTACAGCTTCATCTACCACAGTCCATAGACATCTCCATCTCTCCACATCTATGGCCAGAATCTTTTCATGTCTTTGAGGCACACTAGCTTAGCAGCTTGAAGAGCTGAGACCTTCCTGACTCAGAGGGGAAAGTTCAAAAACCACATTACATCAGTATTATATTCAGCAGAGGACCGGGGCGTTTCAATAAATAAGGTAACAACAAGACTCCTCATATATGTATTATTCTGGTGACATGATGTCCACTCAGAGGAAATAAAAATCACAAATAAGATTTTGGAATTGTTTCTTCTAGACAGTATTGAGTTCAATGCAGAAAGCAAATGGAGACTTTTACTTAAATTTCCTTCTTCAAGTGTTTTGATCAATTTCAGCAATGATTAATGCATTGTAATGCATTCTGATTTGATAGATTATCATTTATTAGCTTATAAATTGCCTGTTTACTACATGTACAAGAGCTGATGCACTGAAGTACAGATCAATCAATCAATCAATCAATCAATCAATCATCTGAAATCCCTCCGTCCCAGAGCTTTCTAAAAACCCTTAGATTGCATAAAGGATCTCTAAATTGTTAAGCCACCTATACGCCCACTGGGTAAAGTAAATTGGAAAGAATGATGCTTACTGACCTTTTGTTTATCTGCCCTTCTTCTGTCTATATTAGGCACAGCTGAGTGGTTATATGGTTATTACTGTACCCCTGAGCTTCTGTAACCCTGCTCTTTTCTGCTGAGGGGAGGCTTTTGGATGAAGGAGGATGACTGCTTTTCACAGGCAGTGATCGCTCTAGTGCTTTTATACAGTGGTGGGTGGCCAGATACCAATGTGTTGTGCATGCTACAATCAACGGAAGGGAATAGGTGGGAAAATCAAATATGCAATCATACAACTCATTGTGAGAAGATGAAGAATGCTTATTGTTGCACCTAATTGATTTTGGCCCCCATAGATGATTGCTGAAAAAGCACCCTGTATTAAATCTTTTAGTGACTGAATAAGGCATAAGGTGATGATTCTTACTGCAGCTTTAACGTCCCACGATTGTCAAGCATCATGCCGCTAGTGCTGCATTGAAGTGAATTATTGATTCTTTCCTGTACTACCAATTACAGGAAAGAAAAGTTCATGACTGAAATAATATATTATGTACATTTTATTTCAGCTAGTTGTCAAAGCAACAGTTTTCATTTAGTTTAAAACACTGAAATAAATTAGTACTGTAAACTGAAATAAAAAACTACTGAAAAAACCTATATGGACATGTGACTGACTGACTGACTGACTGACTGAATGAATGAATGAATGAATGAATGAATGAATGAATGAATGAATGAATGAAAAACATGCATCAAAATTACTAAAATTAAAGTTAAAAACAGAAAATACAAAAATAAAAACTAAACTATATTAAAAATAAAATAAAAAAAATAAACAAAATATAAAAATATAATAGATACAAAATGATACTATAATAGATAAATAAAAATAAACAAAAATAAAACTAATTCAAAATTAGAACTATAACTAATTCAAATTTAGAAAAAAAAAATTCTGTAATAGTATCTCAGTAATGCTAAAACTGAAATTAAAATAAATACTACTTTAGATAGACATTTAAAAAGTAACTAAACATGACAAAAACACACAACTAAATTATTACAACTTTAGCTAAAATTAAAATGGAAAAAATATATAATAAAAAATCATTCAAAATGAGAACAATCAAACTGTAATAGTATAACAATACTAAAATAACACTGTTCTCAACCACTGTACTTTAAAAAGTGAATATATGTGAAAGCTGCAGCAGCCACATTTTTAATAAAATAAAATATGAGAGAAAATAGACAATGCACTTGATGGGTCTCATTTATTATTAACTCAGTGTATGTGTTTGTACTTATGTGACAAGAAAGAAAAAAAAAAAAAATCATGCAACATTTCCACCAGAAAAGTGCGAACTTACTGATGAATCATGAATTTTGCACAAAAACATTCATACACAGGTTTCACGCACAAGCTCTTGCATACGCATTCTTAATAAAAGAGATCCCATGTGTTTTGGAAATGTTCCTTTTGAGTTACACATAGTAGCCCAAAATAAATGAAAGATTGTCGCCCCCCTCCAGCTCCCCTTTCGCATAAAAGCAGCTACGGGTTGAAAGGCTGGATGATATGGGAAACTTTGAGCTCAGACTATTTCAGGACACCGCCATCTACTCTCAGCATCCGTTTGGACTCGGAAAAAGGGATCAAAGAGTGACGCTGGTCTCTGGGGAGCTCATCAGGGTGACAAGATGATGCCAGTTTGTTCAAATTGTTGTATCACATTGCTTGTAAAATCCTGCCATATCAAATCTCCAGATGCCAAGTCAAAACAGACAGCAAACATCAACATAACAAAATGCAACAGCCTAAAATAATCTCCCTAAATATCTGTGCATATTATAACCAACATAAACATAACGTTCCATAGTAAATATCATGCTGAAGAGGAGAAAATGGGATATAAACGGCATATTTAACGTCAAAATTCCATATATATGTTGCAAAGTTTATTCATTATGTGTAAATGTATGTATTATTCTTTATACATAACATCTGACACCAGTATTTTTTTCTTGGTTGGCTTTACTAATGTCACACTATGAAGCCAAACCAAGCAACAATGTAAACAGTGTTATTAATAATAAACATTGCCAGCAAGCAGCCATTACAACTGTTGGACTAAATGGTAACGTACATAATATGCAACATTACAGTTATTACATGCAATAACACACATAAAGCTCTGGGTCTGTTAGACATACAGGCAGACAGATTTGTTTGTTTATAATTCTCTAATGTTCACATTTATTTGTTTAAAAATGCAATAAAAAGTAAAATTGTGAAATATAATTACAATTTAATATAACTGATTTGTATTTGAATATATTTGAGAATATAATTTAGTGATCAAAGCTGCATTTTCAGCATCATTACTCCAGTCTTCAGTGTCACATGATCCTTCAGAAAGCAATCTAATATGCTAATTTGCCGCTCAATTATATATTAAATAATGTTCTGAAATAAGTATACATATGTATTTTAATAAGAGTATTCAGTGCTTGTGAAAATGTGTGTGTTCACAGTTGCCTTATGACTGTGAACCATTAAAATAACCCACATTTTCTGTGTAAAAACATGACAGTTAAAGGATCGTTATTCATTATTCAACCCTCGGCATGAACGAGGAGGAGACTTGCGAGAGGAGCCGCGGAGAGTCACTTTGAAGGAGCTACAGAGTTCAGCGAGTGAGAATGGAGTGAAAGTGCTCCAGTCACGCACATAAAAAGCCCTACAACGCATAACAGCTTGTATTGGAGGGTGGCACAAAAGAAACCATTAATCAAAAAGAACCATCTGGAGTTGCCATAAACCATAATGGTGACACAGTTGCAATGAAGGAGATGCTTCTGCTGTCAGATGAGATTGGCACTATGTTAGAAATGGAATAATAGCATGCTAACTGCATACTGTGACGTATGCTCTGAATGTTAATAATAGTGTGTGAAAAAGCAGACATTATGCAACCATTTCAACATTTCATATGCATCTTCAACTTGGCGCATTTTATGCAAAAAAAAAAAATAAATAAATAAAAAAATCACTCATGAAAGAGATTTTACCAATATTTTGATATATTACCCAAATGTGTGAGGCACATCTGACAAAGAACTCCTATCTGACTGTAAAGTATGATGGTGGTAAGTGAGCTTGCATTTCATTTGTGAGAAGCATCTTTAGGAGAAAAACTGGATGGAAATGCTGCAAGAAAACCTGCTTCACTGCACTGAAGAACTGAAGCTCGGGACGGTTGCAATGACCACAAACAGAAGGTCAAATTAACATTGCAATGACTCTATAATAAAAGAGGACCCAGTCAAATATACAATCTCACCCTGTTCTGAAGCCAATAAATAAGGCTTTTCTTTCTGACCTTTTTGTTTCCTGTACCCTAAATAATTTACTAGCAATCGGACATAAAAAAAAAATTTTAAAAAAAAATTCCACATCCAAACATAAAAAATAAAAATAAAGGAAGAAGCAAACAAACAAATACATAATAATAATAATAATAATAATAATAATAATAATAATAATAATAATAATAATAAATTTTTATTATTATAATTACTATTACTATTGTTATTATTTATTTTATTTTTTACAGTACTTGCATATTTACCTAAACTGTCCATGTATGGAAAATGAATCCCCTAAAATTAATTATTATTTAGCCAATTAATTAACTCTCAAGACTTTAAAGAATCATCTGGAATGGAGCTCACAACATATATGACTATTGTTATTTTAATATATTATATTTATTTTTGCACAATTGTTCACAAACTCCTGAGAGTCAATTCACTGTATTTTATTTACTTTTTTAAAGTTGTAAATATAACAAATATAATTGTAGGTTTTAAAAGAAACGTCTCAGGTTACACATTTAACCATGGTTCCCCGAGAGGGAACGAGACGCTGCACCCCCTAGTGGGCACTATGGGGAATGCAGTCTGCATGACCAGTGTCTGTAGAACGTGTGAAACATGCCAATCTATTGGCCCACATGGCCCATGACATCATAGGCAGGGTGCTCGGAAGTATAAGAGGGCACCTGCTGAATACGTCATCCACTTAGCTGTCTGAAGGAGACATAGACAGGCAGGCCGAAGGCATGGCAAGGGGGCGCAGCATCTCGTTCCCTCTTGGAGAACCATGGTTATATGCGTAACCTGAGACGTTCCCCTTCTAGCGAACTCCATGCTGCGCCCCCTAGGGGGCACTATGGGGAACGAAATCCAACCACGCCGCGCCAAGGCGCATGCCTGTCCTGATGGGAGAGCACCAAGGAAGCGACATACATACATTTCTAAGCCTAGCCTTAGAAAGGGGCCATGCCATTGACGCCACAGGCTGCTCACACAAGTTGACAGAAACGGGGGAACCTGAATAGATCAAGTGGAACATCCCACCCAAGTTAAGAGCACAGCTATCCTCAGATTGCTATGCTATGTGAGCAGAACTAGCCTGTATACACAAGACCACTGAAGAGTCTAACTAGAAAGCCTCAGAGGAGCTCAAGAGATCGCTACTTAAATCCCAGGTAAAGAGAGTAGTTACTGAGCTAGAACACAGCTATCCTCAGATCAGATCAGATCAGGTCTTATGAAGGCTTGTGGACCAGAATAACATAGCTGATATAGCCTTCCTACAGAGCTGCCTAGACCACAGAGAGTGGGCCGTCTACTTACAACCCTAGCAAGGGAGATAGCATTGTATAGGCAAAGGCTCAAGGAGACCGCTACTTAAAGCCCGTAAGAAGGGGAGCAGTCACTGAGCTAGCACATAGATATCTTCAGATAGCTATGTTCCTAGGAAGGGCTACCAGAAGGGGGACTGACTGAAACTACCCAGACCACAAAGAGTGGTCTGTCTACTTACGACCCAAGAGGTGAGACAGCATTGTGTAGGTAAGGGCTCAAGAGACCGCTACTTAAAACCCTAAACAGGGGAACAATCACTGAGCTAGCACATAGCTATCCTCAGACAGCTAGGCTCTAGGAAAGGGGACTACTCTATAAGAGGGCTCACCGCAACTGCAGTAGAAGACAGCTAACCACAGATAGCTGTATTCAGGTAAGCCCATCCTGCCATAACAATGGCTGGAATATGATCACCTACAGATGGCTATACCAAGGAGGACCCCAATCCTTGTCAGTCCTAGCGTAGATAGCCTTCCTGCAAAGCTGCCCAGCCCACTCTCTGTGGTCTATCTACTTACAACCCTAGCAGGGGAGATAGCATTGTGTAGGCATGGGCTCAAGGAGACCGCTGCTTAAAGACCCTAAAAAGGGGAGCAGTCACTGAGCTAGCACATGGATATCCTCAGATAGATAGGCTCTAGGAAAGGGGACCACTCCATAAGAAGACTCACTGTAACTGCAGTAGAAGACAGCTAGCCTCAGATAGCTGTATTCAGGTAGGCCTGACCTGCCATAATGGCTGGAATATAACCACCCTCAGATGGTTATACTGAGGAGGTCTCCAGTCCATGTCAGTCCCACATTAGGCTAGCTAAGCACCATGTTATTGACCAGGAGCTCACAAAAGGGAGATCCGGACCCTCCGTAAATGATTCGCTAAAGAGCGAACACATAAATATCATAGTCAGTGATCAAAGCCTGATGTAATCTGAGGCCATAACACTAGAGGGCTGGACACAGCTATCCTCAGAGAGCAGTTCACTCAGATAAGGCTGAAGATAGCCCAGACCACGGAAGTGGACCATCTACGTAAAACCCTGAAGGGGAGACAGCACAGTCCATGCAAGGGGCTCACGGAAACCTTTTTCTTTTTTTTTAAGCGGTCTCCAAGCTGGAACACAGCTATCCTCGAATAGCAGATTCCTAGACAAAGACTTCACCGCTTCATTCGGGAGAACTTGTGCCAAGGGGAACCCAACCTAGTTAAGGAGCCAGGCTAGAACATGGCTGCCCTCAGACCGCCATATTCCAGAACAAAGTAAGCCGGGCTGGAGCATAACCATCCACAGACAGCTACACTCTGGCTTAACACAGGAAGAGACATTCCCATGACCACTCTAGGTGCTGAAAACTCTGGGAGAGAAAACTCGCAAGTCTGTCTCCACAGAACATAAAAAATATATTCATGCCCAGCGAGGCTCCTCACACACAAAACATGCATATTAGAGAGGCACAGCCAAGCTGAATATAGCTCCGCCCACGATCCCGCAGTATCAGGGCTGAAACGACTCCGTGCTCACACTTCATCGTCATAACAACCCAGTAGTATCGGTGATATCCAACAACCAGTTTAGAGAGGGTGTGTGGATCTCGCAGATCATGACTGAGAAACTGTGCCGCGGCAATGGCGGAACCATGCCGCGAGACACAAACGCTTTGTTCCGCATCCCTCGGGAACAGGAACGAACGCGAGCTGAGACACCGTGACTCATCACGATGCGCGCCTAACTCTGAACGCGCGTGCTCTTCGCCGAGACAAACGCGAAAGCAGAACATACCCTCGAGTGTTAGAATCCAAACACGGAGGCACACATCCCCTAAAGCGCTGCTCGACTCGAGAGCTATCCGCAGGATCAGATAACCCAAAAAGAGCGTCTAAAACCCCCGAATCCCGCGATCCGAGTCTTCGCCGTGCCTCGGCAGCAGTGAGACCCGAACCGCGAGACGCAAGTACTTGTCACTCATCTCTCAAGAAGAGGGGCAAACGCGAATAGAGCTTCTCATTGGACAACACTCACAATGAGTGCGTTCAGCGCCCCCGAGCACTGAACAGTCAAGCTCCTGACGAAGACACATGACAGCATGTCCTCAAGTGCCAGAAACCTCTGGAACGGAGGCACACACTTTCCACACCGCTCACCTGCCTTGGTCTCTTACACGCACTTCAAACAGATGGCTCCTGAAGACAGCAAAGAGGATGAGGTATTCACCAGGGGCCCTCTTATACTTCCGGGCACCCCGCCTATGATGTCATGGGCCATGTGGGCCAATAGATTGGTATTGTTTCACACGTGCTTCAGACATCGGTCATGCAGACTGCATTCCCCATAGTGCCCCCTAGGGGGCGTAGCGTGGAGTTCCCTAGAAGGGGAAACACTAGTACAGTCTTTCAACTTCAAAATGTTATGTTTAGTTAAGTGTTTTCCTTGCTGTTTCTTTGTAATTAATTGTGAAATTTACTAATTTTAATAATTGTAAAATTTACTTGTTTACTTTCTAAACAAAAAAATAGTTTGAACACCAGTGTTCTTTTATTTATTTTGTGTGTGTGGGGGGGGGGGGGGGGGGGGGGGGGGGTATTGCATGGTTTAGAAAATATTACACAAGTCGTATGTCTCTTGAATACAGTACAGATACAGTGTATTGGCAACATTTAGCATAACCCTTAATCATTTGTTCATTGGTTTCTTTGCAAACTATTGCCGCACCATTACACAGCACATTCTGTTTAAATAACTTCCTCTTCCTTTTTGTCAGACAGTCACATGATGGATTGCTTAATTAAGGTGAAAGACAATGAGTGAGTACTTTCATTGTGTTTGGCCTCTCTGGATTGAGGGAAAAATTGATTGCTCTTTTAAGACAACTTCCTCTGGCCCTTGGGAAATGTCACATATTTCATTTACACGCTTTTGAGCCCTTGTCCCTGTAGAGAACTATGCATCTGACACTGTAAACTAGTCTGCAGATTAGGCCTACAGTGACACAGGAAAATGCCTCGATATGTATCTAGGGCAAGATGGGAGAAACAACGTGGTTTGTTTAAGGTGAACTGGAAAACTGACCAATAATGTCATATTAAGCATCAAAATTAAGTTGAGAATTTAATAAAAGGACAAAATTAATAAAATAAGACATAAAAATAAATAAATAAATATTTGTTTTGAATTGTGATTTTTTTTTTTTTTTTTTTTTGATAATTTGCATTGCTGTAATGCAAGAAAAATATTCTCATAGCAGTGAAGTGGGGGAAAAAAGATTACAAATAAATATGGAATAAAAATACCAATGTTGACTTCTACAAACAAACAAATAATAATGAAAAAAAAAATCAAATTGAAGTATTTGTTGTAATGTTTGCACTAATTTTTGCTGATGTACATTTAAAAACACATTTTAGCGCAGCATTTTTTTTCAGTAAAAAAATCAATTTTAAAGTTAGCGTATTATAAATAAAAATTGTAAAAAATAATTATACAGTAAAAGAAGAATTACCTTAATTGTCATGAAAATAGTGTCAACAAAAAAAAAGTTCTTAAAATAGGCACTGAAGTATGTTGTATTATTACTTTGATAGTAATTATTAATAATGATATTGTATCAGTATTAATAAGTTATAATAATAATAATAATAATATAATTATTATTATTATTATTATTATTATTATTATTATTATTATTATTATTATATGATAAATGGTCTGGCTTTTGTTAGATTCACTCACCAGAATCCTATGTGAATTCTTTAAGCAGTTATAAATGCACAAAGCAAGGCTTTGTAATTCCCAGGCACGTATTTCTGCCGTACTTCTTATACGGTGGCATCTAATTTGTATTCTCTGTTTTAATGTATCCACACAACCGATGCAAATGCACTTATAGTCGTATAAGCATGTCACATGCCTGGAGCGAAATGAAGATGGACACTTAAACTGCAGGCCACAGATTATGAGCTGTGTTCAACTTCAGATTTATTCCCTGCACTTGTCTACATCCATAATGCAGTTCTGTATGTTAATGCCACCGAAACAAAACTGAGTCACAGGTTCTAATATGAGATACAGAGAGTGAGCAAGAGAGAAAGAAAATACTTCCCTCATGGATCTTCACAGCACGACAGACTGTCCTGCTAAAACAAAGGATGTGGATGATTAGTCCGAATGCAAACCGGAATTGGAAAGCAATCAAAAGTTTTTCCGGGGAGGTGTCATGCAGACCTTGCTGATTGTCATCAACATTTCAGATGACGCACCTCTATTTTCTTTCTCCTTCCAAAAATACTGTGGTGCTGCTACTCGCCACAGTATTATATACAATATATGAGAAAATCAGAAAAAAATTACACACATATTTCATGCCCTGTGATGACCCATAGACAAAATCTCTTTAATATCTCAATTTTTCTTCTTGACTGTAATAAGATTAAAGAGAGTGACAAACTGAGTCTTAAAGGAATAGTTCACCCAAAATGTAAATTTGTTGAAAATGTACTCACCCTCAGGCTATTCAAGAATGAGTTTGTGTCTTCATGGGAACAGATTTGGAGAAATTATGTAGCATTACATCACTTGCTCAGCAATGGATACTCTGCAGTGAATGGGTGCCGTCAAAATGAGAGTCCAAACAGCTGATAAAAACAACACAATTAACCACAAGTAATCCACACCACTCCAGTCCATCAGTTTACAGCTTGAAAAGTGAAAAGCTGCATGTTTGTGAGAACCAAATCCAACATTAAGACATTTTTAGCTACAAATCATTGCTTCTGGCTCTATCTGTAATATTACTTTCTTCAGTGAAAAAGTCATCTGGTCTGAATCAGGAGGGAAATATGCACAGCTCAAGCACCGTTTACAAGCCAAAACAGTTCTAAACAAATATGTGAGTGGATTTTGATGTGAGAAAATGGACATTTTCACTGGAGGAAGCGTTATTATTATGGACTTGTATTTTATTGGCCAGAAGTGATGGTTTAAAGTCTTAAAAAAAAAACATCTTAAAAATGTATTTCTTACAAACATGCAGCTTTTGTCTTCACAAGACATTAATTGATGGACTGGAGTGGTGTAGATTACTTGTGGATTATCGTGATGTTTTTAATCAGCTGTTTGGATTCTCATTCTGATGGCACCCATTCACACTGCAGATGATCCATTGGTGAGCAAGTGATGGAATGCTACATTTATCCAAATTTGTTCTGATCTGTTCTGCTCTGAATGAATGGACAAATGAATGAATGAAATAATGAATGAATGAATGAATGATGATCTCAATTTGAATGTTTTTTGAATGATCTCATAACTTTAATGATGAAGTGAAATGAAGAATGTGATAAGAACACATTTTTAAAGAGATATTTCTTAAAGCTATTTGTATTTTCACACTCTTTCCTCTGTCTCACGCTGGAATAACAGAGATTGGAAACACATGGGTGAATAAGATGAAGGATGATCAAAGATAAACCCAGACATGCTCTCAGCTGAATGAAATATTTATTTGTTACCTCTTAAATTCATATCAAATTTCTTTTGTTGTCACTGAAGAATCGTGTTTGAATACCAGCAATAGGAAATGATCAATAGGAATAGGAATCATGAAACCTTTATATCTTTCCAAGCACATTTAGTCAATGACTTAACTGACAGTTTTTTTTAATTTATTTATTTTATTTTATCTTTTTTTATTAAAGTTAATGTTTCAAGGCACCTTAATGTTACATCTAAAACAAAAGTGAGCTTGTTGTATACATACATACATACATATATATATATATACATATATACACACACACACACACACACACACACAAACATTTTATTTTTTTATTTTATTTTTTTTATTTTTTTTTTTTTTTTTTTGTATGACTGTTAAATGGACCACACATTGTAAATCTCCAGGTTTGGGAATTATTATTATTTAAATATCCATTTACTAGCACAGTCAACATGGGAATATGGTTATAGAGAGAGAGAGAGAGAGAGAGAGAGAGAGAGAGAGAGAGAGAGAGAGATAGGTGCATGGAGGTCATAATCTGTACCGTTTGTGTCCTATTAAAGACAAAAGATTTGGAATTTCTTGACATAACCAAAATAATAAATAAAAAAAATGAATAAATAAAAAAAATGGACTCCACCCCTCTGTTTATCAGGGACAAGTGAGCAACCTTGAGGAGCGAATAATTTCCCACATCTTTCAGCACTGTATTGGGCTGCAATCCTCCTCCAGGGCAGTTCTTTGATGTGAGCCAAGGAGACCGATTCCAACTGATTCTCTCAAGAGTCTTGTTTACCTAGACACGGTTCAGAACCTTCTGTGACAGTAACCAGACTCAAACCTGCCCACGCACACATCTACATCCAGAAAAACTCATAAGCGTGCATGGAAATGGAACACAGCCGCTGAAAAGCCCTGAAATGTGATCAGAGCTCGATCCAAACCCTACTGATCTGCTCTTCCACAAACATCTATTCTCTTTGAGTCCACCCCTGGTCTCCATTCCTCTCTTGTCTTTCTTCTCAGCGCCCCTGTTCTATTTCTCTATCATCTCTAATGATGTCCCTCTACATCCTGTCAGTCAATCCCCATGATGCTTTGCTACCGGCTCGGCTGCTACTCTTTATGCTCCGATGTTTGTTCTCTCCTTTGACTGTCAGCGTCCCGGATCTTCTCCTGTGTTTCTCACGACGCATCTCCCCTCTGAGTTCTCTTTTTGACATGTCCTCCCAACGTACGTTTATTTCTTCACTATTATTCTGTCCTGCCACAGAAAGACGTCGTATTTTGGTGCAGTCAAATGGATGCGAGCTGCTGGGATCGAGATATTCTCTACCCACGGTGACAATGAGAACAAGGTTTATCGTGGGCAAGATGCTGCTTGTTTCCTGTATCTTTAAGGGAGGTTTGTCTTTTCTCTCTGCATTTCTCGTTATTTCTCGTTCTGGCTTCTCGAGAACGTCTCCCACAACCCATCTGTTCATCTAGTCATATAAGTCATTCATACTGGCAGAGACGAGCCCACACAGCCACAAGTCATCCATCCAGTGTCTGTGATTCAGCTATTGAAGTATTGTCATTTGGAGCCACGATTTAGTCATATTGGACAGAATTTATCAAGTCCGTCACATGTAAATTTCCTGTGCATCTCCCCAGAGGAAATTTCTAGTGCTTTTTCATAGTTCTTGGACATAATGGAGCTACGTTACAAGTGTTGTTTTAACCCTATAAAGCCTACTGCATGTATCATATTTAATAGGTAAAATTCTTTGGCCTCTAAATTATCAACACTGCATGAAAACGCGTGTTTCCGGACTGTTCACGTCAGCGCATGAACCCGTAAACGGCACGTTTCCAGCAGTTTCCGTGTGTGTGCCCTGGCGTTTCTGATTTCTGGACACGGACAGAAACGGAGTCTTTTGTGTGCGTCCTGTGCACGAGCAGTTAAATCTCCGTAAACGGGCAATCATATATCTCAGTAAATGTCTGTAAATTACCGTGCACTTAATATATATATTAAATGCTACTGGGCTTCTACACAAAACTGGGTCATATGCACTCATAAAAACTGTAAAGAAAGCCACAAACACATCAAAGTATCAACAAAACTGAATTTTATTTTTCAGCAAATGCAGGACTGCAAACATTTAACAGGACTGAAAATATTATTCAACAAACACAACAGGACTACAACATTTAACTAATTTAGATTGAGAAAAAGATTTTGCAAACAGACACTTCAAGTAAATCATTAAACTGATTAAACGATTAAATGATTTAAAAAGAAAAATATATATATACTAATCAAAAACAAACACAATAATGAATACACTTGCAATGGGCACTGCAAAGTCAGGGCAGTGATGACCGCTCCATCTCAGACAGTCACACACACATATTCTACAAAATCTAATGGCACCATCAGGACCATGCCATATATTT
Source organism: Spinibarbus caldwelli (assembly GCA_039654775.1). Lineage (NCBI taxonomy): Eukaryota > Metazoa > Chordata > Actinopteri > Cypriniformes > Cyprinidae > Spinibarbus > Spinibarbus caldwelli. The sequence continues at coordinate 4,727,668 of CM077224.1, read as the reverse complement.
TTTTTTTTTTTTTCCATTTAATTCTGCCCTTCAGAAACTACAGAAGATACTGTTATGCTCATAAATTTACATACCCCTAGCAGAATATTCAATCATTTTAACAAAATAAGAGGGATCACAAACATTGCATGCTATTTTAATTTAGTACTGTCCTGAATAAGCAATTTTACATAAATATTTACATATACTGAATTTATAAAAATGAAAATGTATAATTTATAAAAAAATGTTCAAAAGTTTACATACACTTGATTCTTAATACTGTGTCATTACCTGGATGACCCAAAGCTGTTTTTATGTTTTGTGATGGTTTTTCACAAGTCCCTTGATTGTCCTGGGCTGCAGGTTCTACAATCTACTTACGCTTACAGTGTTTTGGGAAATGCAGCCCAGAGCAGTTCAACTGCCTGCTGTTCTTCAGAAAAATCCTCCAAGTCCCGCAAATTCTTTGGTTTTATTATATTTTATTTTTTCACAAGATCCTCTGTTCCCAGACCGAACCATTCATCTGAAGGACTGTGAAAATGTGACAGAACCACCAGTGACAGTTTCCACAAAATAAACAGAAAGTGCATGGCAGAGGATGATAGGGGTATTGATATTTCACTGAAATTATTCTGCTGTACTCACTGTTTCACACATACATACGGTTGTGGTCAAAAGTTTACATCACATTGCAGAATATGCATAATGTTATTAAACAAAATAATGTGTTTATTATTATTATTATTATTAGTTAGGACTGGCCTGATGAAGGTATTTCATTTAACAGATGTTTACGTTTAGTCTCCAAGTCAGAATTACAGCTGATTAAAAAAAAAAAAAAAAAAAAGGAATTGCGGTTCATGTTTGTTTTGTGATAGTGTTTCATGAGTCCTTTGTTTGTCCTGAGCAGTTCAACTGCCCGCTTTTCTTCAGAAAAATCCTCAAGGTCCTGCACATTCTCAGGTTTTCCAGCATCTTTTGCAGATCTGAACCCTTTCCAGCAGTGACTGTATGATTTCAGATCCATCTTTTCACACTGAGGACAACTGAGGTACTCATACATAACTATTACAAAAGGTAAACACATTTAATGATGCTCAAGAAAGCCACACGATGCATTAAGAGACGCAGGGTGTAAGCTATTTGAATTGGATGATCACGGTAAACTACTTATTTTGTCTGAAAAGTATAAAAAAATAAGCATTTTATGTAGCTTCTGAAGGGCAGTACTAAAAGAACAAATATGATTTACTCATCATCATCATCCTGTTCAAAAGTTTACACCCCCAGCTCTTAATGTATTGTTTCCTTCTGGAGCATCAGTGAATGTTTTCACATGTTATAATAGTTGTGTATGAGTCCTTCAGTTTTCCTCAGAGTGAAAAGATGGATCTCAAAATCTTAAGTCATTGTTAGACAGGGGACAAATATGCAGAAGATGCTGAAAAACACATTTTCTCTAAATACATTGTACAGTTTTCATTGCTTAATCACAAGCTAGATTGATGAAACATAACATGATAATACAAATGTAATGATAACCGGCAGCTATTTTGTTAGCTGAATTGTACAGCAATTCCTGAGTTCTCATATGTACAGTGACCAGGAGGGGACATGTTCGGTTCACTTAGTTTTGTTGTGGCCAAGAGATTATTTTGTCGAGGTAACGACATCCTTATGTCGTGGCCACGCAATATGAAGTTGTGGCCTCGAGATCCTGTGTTGAGGGAACAACATTGATTTCTCGTATATGTAAACAAACCTGTGTGACCATAGCAACCTAGGATTATTATAGATGGATAAAACATTTTTATCCATCCCACAGTCTTGTAAATCCGTTAACTGATTGTGTCTTTTTATTTAATTGTATATTATTATTATTAAATGTATATTATTATTATTATTATTATTAAATGTATATTATTATTATTATTATTATTATTATTATTAAAGTGTAATATAGTAATATTCTTATATTAACTGGTTAGGGCTCTATTTGTATATTTATTGTTATATATGCTTATTTCCCCTCTCAATTTGTGTATCACTTTACCTACTTAACGTTCTGTATAATTATGGTAGTATTGCATAAGTATGGTAGCGCATAGGACATTGAAAAAACTGTAAATGCCTGACAATTATGCCAATAAAGTTTTGACTTTATGATTGTATTTACACTGGTATGTGACAATAAATTAGCGTGCTATGTTTTCATTTACAAATGAAACTACGTGAATGATTCATTCATCAACGAAACACTATAGTATTTATACTTCCAGTAAAAATTCCCGTAAATCATATAGCATAATCAAAGCTTTATTGGCATGTCAAGCATTTACAGTAGGTTATTGATACATTAAGTAAAGAGACTGAAATGAATGTGAAAAAGTCATATGCATAACAACAAATATAACAATATAACCAACCATAATAATAATAGTATACAAATATTATGGAAAAAATACGATCAGTTCATGGACTTACAAGACTGTGGGATGGATAAAATTTTTGTCTTGTAGGCCTATTTTATTTTATGTGTTTTATGTAACATTTATTCCTAATAAACTTCTTTTGAATGCTGTCTACATCGTGCGCAATACAGTTCGGTAGCCTAGGCCTATGGTTAATATAATCATTTATATGTGACCCGTGCTGTCAAAATGAGTCGGAATGTGCACGGACTAATTTTGAGTTACAGCCAAAAGAAATGAAAAATGTTAGTTTTGGTCAAATTTGAGGTTTTCACAAAAATGAGTTCATTAAGCCCTCTTCTAGCGATCCCAATGCTCCAAATAGTAATTAAACATCTAAAATGATCTTTATTTGTAAGTTTTCTGAGAGGAGTAGGCTACCTTTTCTCTGCTCACTTCCGGACGATTGCTGCTGCTTCTCACCACAAGTTGTAGGTCTATTGTTGCAAAGCGCAGCATTCCAGCTTTGTGAATATTCATATCGAATTATGAAGTCCAAACCAGTGAAATATGATTTTTAAACCCATGCTGATGAAAACAAAACGATCACGCTGACTGACATTTGCAAAGCGCATGCATACGACGAGCCTTTCTGCGAGCACGTAATCTCCCTTATAAAGTACATTATTGCGAAATATGTCTTCGGCGAGATTCACACAATCATAATCTGTTATGTCTTACATGAACGTTTAGTTAATGGTTGGGGGAAAATCTGATGTGTAACATTATATTTGATCCATGCATTACAGTAGGTCTTAATATAGATCTGTCTCAACGTTAATCATACATTAAAAGAAAAGATGGAATCACTCGCTGCTCTTGATTACTGTTTATTTGCATCTTTGTTCTTATTTTTAATAACAAAGATAAAATAAAATAAAAAATATGTATATTGTGATTAATAATATAGTAATTATTATTTAGAAAAGGATTGGAGGAAAATATGCATCATTGCTTGGTGATTTTGCTTTGGAATCTTTAACTTGATTTTTCTCGAAATCAGATCTGCTGCCTCTGTTGCCTTCAAACGGCTGTAGCTCAGTCATTTTTTGTCCGATTCCAACAAGTCATATATCATTTTGAAGATATTTTAATGGAGAATGTGAAAATAAAAAGAACTAATTTTTCAAAATTTGCACATTCCGACTCATTTTGCCAGCACGGGACACATATTAAAAGAAAAGTGGCAATACATAGACTTACTCTGATGCTAATTGGTTGGATTATCTGAAAATGTTTCTCTCAAACTTTGTTAAAATAAACTTCATTACGAATAGGAAAAAAATCAAAGCTAGGCAAAGTGCTATATTGCAGATTTAGTAACTGAATAAAATATAAGATAACCAATGGTATTCAATATTTGTGTGTGTGTGTGTGTGTGTATATATATATATACATTAAATCACATCATAATAAAACTGCACTTTGAAAATGATGATATATTAACAAATGATGTTGCTAAGACGCACCATTTCTCCTCAGAGTCTGTCTCAGGTGAATCCAAAGTCAGCTGCAGTGTTTGGAGCCTCTGAAAACAGTTCAGGAGAATGTGTCTGCAGATTTGTCAATGGGGAATATGTTAACAACTAAAGCACGCTAGCTAAAATAACGTTAATTAATACACATGTACATTTTACTATTAGCTAACTTTTTTAAACTTAAAAGCTAAGTTGCTAAGTATCAGTTAACCTTACATAAACTCGCTCAAATATATACATTAAAACACTTAATATTATGTTTTGGTAAATAGACTATTTAAAACGTTTCTGTAAATTCTCCCTTTCTTCTGTCATAAATCTCTCTGAAAACACTGGCGCTGAATGAAGGCCGCTGAAGCGGGAATCGAAACAACACCGGGCTAGAAATACAGTTCGAAAGAAATGATAAAACATGTTATGTCTGATAAACATGTTATTTAAATGGTTTTATGTATGCATACTAACCTTCGTCTGAGGTAAGCAGCAACGGAGCAGCTGAAGCGGGAATAAACGGCTCGAAACAACATCATGCTAGAAATACAGTTTAAAAATATTACAACATCGAACAGCTTTTAATGTTATGATCTTGTAAACATGTTATTTAAAATGGTTTTATATATTAACATTTACCTGTCTGAGGTAAATCTCTCATAACCGGACGCTGCCAGCGCGCGCGCAAACACTGCAGTGAGGCAGCGGGGGAGGGGTAAGAACAGTGATGCTCGGAGGAGTCGACTCCAAAAAGATTCGATTCACGGGCGTCAAGAATTGCGACTCACGGGTGATTCAGCTACAAATGTGACGCCTGAAATGTCCGTGAGTGATATTACTGTGTTCATTACCTCGATTACCAAACTATAACTACCCGCGAATGTGTGGATTTTTATTAACCTCACTCAAATTTTGAGATTCTGTTAATCAAAAGACTCATTTAGATTCATTCAATTCGGATTAATTTAAATTTGCCTACAGGTTTAAAAATGACTGGTCGAATAGTTTTTAACCGATAAACACCCCAAAAACACGACAGTGCTTGCTCCTTATGACAGTTAACCATTGTACATAAATTTAAATAAATAAATAACAAAAAAAATAAATAAAAATAAAAAAATAAGGTTATTGTAGTTAAAATCGTGTATTTGTAGTAAAACTGTGGTGATAACACTTTGCAATAAGGTTGTATTAATTAACGTTAGTTAATTCATTAGATAAAATGAACTAAAAATAAACACATCTGTTCAGCATTACTTAATCTTTGCTCATGTTAACTTCATATACTAATGTGTTAGTTCATGCTTTAGTTAACATGAACTAACAATGAAATATGCCTGTAAACAGCTTTATTTAATAAGCTTTATTTAATTATACTACATACAGTATATACACAAGTTTATGTAGCAGCTAACACACACAATGGATAAACAATACTAACTCCCCATTTGGGGATTGATTTGGGCTATTGGTGTCACAATTGCTGGAGCCAGGAACGAGGAGACACGGAGAATTCACAAAACTGGGAGTCTTTAATCCATATAGGGAACATAGGAACACGAGAAGACATTCAAGGACCGACCAAACTAACTGAAAGGACTGGGGCTTTTAAAGACGGGACAATCAAAGAACTAAGGAGACACACCTGGAGCAAATTAATACAATCAGACAGGGGAGAAACTGGGTCACAAGGAACACATGGGGAGCAAAAACTACAACAAAACAGTCCAGGGGCGTGACATTACTCACCCCTCCCGGAAGGTGCGTCCTCGCACCGTGGAACAACAGAGGGGGGGGAAACGGGTGGGAACAATGGCGGCGGTTCAGGAGGAGGACGGACAACCGGGAGGGGGCCGGCAGACAGAGACCAGGGAGGCGACGAAGGAGGGAGGAGCCAGGGAGGAGACAGGAGGGACTCGGAGCAGGAGGAGCCTGGCAGGACCCAGGCTACAGCCATGATGATGGCCCACGGTGGAGCCGACGGAGGGAGGAGCCATGGAGGAGGAATGGCCGCCGACTCCAGGGGGCCGAGGCGATGGCGGGTCGACGCCCGACCAAGGCGGAGCCGGAGGGACGAGGGAGCCTGGTGGAGCTGGTGGATCGATGGATGACGGTGGAGGCGAGGGAGCTAGGAGCCGAGGTGGAGCCGCTGGGTCTACGGACCGAGGTGGAGTCTGGGCCTCGGAGGCTGGAGGTGGAGGTGAGGGATTCTCCAGCCACGGCGATGGAGGATGGCAGACCTGCGGAGCTCGCACCGCATTGGAGGACTGAGGGCGAGCAGAGGGGCTGCCAGACGACAGCGGTGGAGGAGGCAGGAGTGGGTGGGAGGGCGGGCAATTGAGAGCCTCCGGGCTTCCAGGGGTTAACTCAGGAATGGGAGCCGACACTGTGGGGCGCTCTGGAGGCGCGGGTTCTGGAGGATGCTTTCGGGAAGCGGGCACAGGGGGGCGCTCGAGAGGAGCGGAGCTGGCTGGAACCAGCGGAGACGGAGAGAGGATAGGGGAAGCGTCGGCCTCCAAATCATGTTCCCAGTCCAACAGATCCCCTTCAAAGTCTAGCAGCCCCAGATGTACAATCAGCTCACCCTCAGCCGTGGTGCAGGGGGCGGAGCTCCACTCCGCGCTCACACCGTCCACGGCTGGCTCCCTCGTGATGGGCACTGTCGCCGGCTCTCGCACCTGATCTGACGTGGTGGGCTCAACTTCCGGGACGATCTTCCGCTCAGTCGCTCGGCTTGGCGCTGGCTCGTGGATCGTAGCGGGAAATGGCTCTCCGTCATCGGTGGGCTCGGGCTGGTGCTCCGCACTGCGGGGAGTTGGTGGGCTTGTGTGAGCCGCGAACGGCGGCGGGCTGGTTCTGGCTCGGGGCTCGACACTCTCCAGACACCGGAGGATCCCTTCCCTCCAGCACAGTCCTGTGGTGTCTGGGAGGTCTACGGGACGATGGGAATTGGCCCCGTGCCAGAACAGCGATAGAAGGGTGGCATCATCTAGTGCCGTCGCCGCGGCGAGCCTGCAGAACTCCCAGGAATACTCGACGAAGGGGAGATCTAGCCGGGTAAGGGCAACGAAGCGTGCGGCGACTTCCATCGCCGCAGAGGAAAACCAGGAACAACAAAAAAAACTCTTCAAAACGGGAAAACAAAAACGGGGGAAACCGGCGTAGCGGCAACTGTTTTGGGTTCGGTCTTTCTGTCACAATTGCTGGAGCCAGGAACGAGGAGACACGGAGAATTCACAAAACTGGGAGTCTTTAATCCATATAGGGAACATAGGAACACGAGAAGACATTCAAGGACCGACCAAACTAACTGAAAGGACTGGGGCTTTTAAAGACGGGACAATCAAAGAACTAAGGAGACACACCTGGAGCAAATTAATACAATCAGACAGGGGAGAAACTGGGTCACAAGGAACACATGGGGAGCAAAAACTACAACAAAACAGTCCAGGGGCGTGACATTTGGTAAACTTGGAAACCATATAACAGATAATGTTTCTCATGATTGTAGACTGTTTATTAACATGACTTACCATTAACAAAGTATTTACTAAGGGAATTTGTGAACATATTTACTTATTTAGTTAGATTAAAAAAATAATAATCAATTTGTCTTTACATGCTTTACATGATTAAAAAACACAAGACAACACATAAGAAATGAATGGAAAAGAAGGTTTTTATAAGTTGGACTTTACACAGCGTCTTAAAAAGCACAGTGAATGGTAATAAATAAATACATAAATAAATAAATAAAATATTTACACAACAATTTCAATAAAACTTCAACTAAAAATAAAGTAAAATAAAATAAACACTGGTACTTAGGCAGCTTTTGTAACTTTGATAAGACATATGTGAGCTGATATTAAAAACTCTTGCTGACACTTTTTGGTGTCTTGAGATCTCCAAAACAAAGGGTGTCTTTTTCTTAAGAGAGAAATCTGAGAAGCGGGAGCAAAGGACTCAGTTTGTCCTCCATTTCATCTCATTACAGTCTAGGGGAAATCTAAATAGATGTCATTTGAGATTTTTCTTTTTTAAGGGGCATTTCAGTGGTACAGCTGGTACCGGGCCATGACAAGCACCTTAATCAGGTGCGTGCTTTATTCAGGTCAAGGTAAGTGTGGAGATGGGGCACTCAGACTGTAAACAGGAGCTTCTCTGCAGGGTTTCATGAGCAATGCCTTTGATTTTGTCCTTTGATCCATTTATAAGTTCTCATGCTATCTCATGAATACAGCACGGCCAGGGGACAGAGGCCGTCTGGAATACATAACCACTTAACGACTCACCTTCTCTTTGGCTGATAAACACTCACTGTCTCACAAACACACACACACACACGTCTCTATCCCTCGGTCTCATTCAGGGCCGCACCATTCACATTTACACAAATGCAAATACCTGCATTTTTGTTGGAAAGCTGATCCTAGTTAACAAAAATAAGTTCTGGGAACATTTACTGTAGTTACACTTTATATGTTTTGTTAACTATAAGTAACTACATGTGAACTAACTCTCACTGGAGTATTAGACGGTCAGGGTTAGTAGAATGAGTTGACATGTATTTGCAAAGTTGCTTATAGTCAGTAGAATGTGTGTTGGGGGACCTTCAAAATAACGTGTTAGCAGATATTAAACAGACAGTCTACTAATAATCTAATGACTGCTAGTTTGCATGCAGTTTCAAATTTATTTATATGTCAAACGATTCTGTTATAATTTATTCACCATCAAGTTGTTCCAAACCTGTATGAGTTTCTTTCTTCTGTTGAAAGTTGGTGAATTATGGGAATGTTTTATCTTATCATTTTGCAAACGATAAATGTGAAAGTTACCGTTGACTGTTCTCTGAACCATCTGAAACAACATTCTATGAATGGAATTTATATAAAATGCAAGATCAACGTGAAAAAAGCATCTCTAGGTCATTTTGCAAACAAACAAACAAACAAACAAATAAATAAATAAATGTTTTTAGACGTATACATATATATATATATATATATATATATATATATATATATATATATATATATATATATATATATATATATATATATATTATTTTATTATTATTTTTTTATTATTATTATTTATTTATTTATTTTTAAGAATTTAAAATGATTAGTATTATTTTTTTTTTTCTTGGTTACTTCTGGGAAGTTACTTTTGAATGTTCTCTGAACCACCTGAAACTGGTATTAACATGGAAAACCTGGAAAACAGGTCTCATAGCTTCTGCTTGACGGAGAACGTATTAACAGACATATTAAATATCGTGATATCTATGGACCTTTAAGGTAACCAGTTAAACTAGCAAGCTGTTTTTATTGTTGACGTTTTATTCATTTTTTATATCTAAATTTTAGTGAAAAGAAAAAAAAATAGATATCAATCCTTATATGATGGACATTACTTATGATCATTTTTGTCTCTACTTTGAAGGCATATTAAGTAAAACAGCTTCATATTTAAGAAAGCATATGCAAAATGCTTGAATCAGAAACGGCGATACACGTATATTAGAACACGGAAGTCTGTTGTGCATAACCCATATTAAACTGTTTCAGAAAAAAAAAAAAAAAAAAAAAAAAACATTCCATGAACAATGTACTGTATGAATACCATTTTTGTGCTAACATTATGAGAACATTATTGAAGACCAGATCATTTTGAATGAACATTCTGGACGAATGTTTGTTTATAGCAGACATAACTTGACACGGGTCTTCACCTTATTTTCTATGCTTGGCTTTGAATTCTTTGTCATCTAAATTGATGTCTCTGACAGATTCCGTGTACAGAAACAAAGGACAACGAATGAGTAATTCGACCAGTCAGTTTGTCTATCTAGAAATCTTCTCCACCAACTCGATGTTGCTGTCTTTCGTCCCATCGCTCACTCGCACAGTTCCCCCTCAACAACAGTCTCCAGGGTCGACTCAGTAATGAATTACATTTCTCTCCACGCCAGGTATAGCTGAGCACAGGAAAGCAAATGTATCTCATTCCCCCTCCACCTGTGATCTCTGCCAGGCTGCTGAGTAGGGTTTTGTTCGAAGAAAAGAAAGACACGGAGAGAAAAGAGGGCACAGAAAGTGGAAAGAAGCCAGTACATGGTGTAAGTCTGAAGAATAATTTACAACCCCAGCTGTTGAGGTAAAGCCAACCTGAAAGGCATTGTTGTGCCTTTTGAAAGATGAGACGCAACAGTCTGAGAAAGTTGTCCTCCAAACTGTCAAAGCGGCTTCTTTTCTGTTTTTCTGAATAGGGCGCTCATGATCAAACGCATGGGAGTGGCTTGAGCAATCTGTTTCCCTCTTTCAGTTTTGCAGGCGGGGGTGACATCAATAGCCCTCTTCAGCGGAAAATATATAGACTGCAACACCTTAGAGATGTTTTCAGCAAGTTTCTCTCTGACAAACTGGGAGCACAGCGTTGCACTTTCTTTTTATTGTTCTCCGAAAGAAATGAGTAAAAAAAAAAAATAAAAAAAACTATGCATGATTTCAGAGCCAGTACTTTATTACTGAATCTTAAGCATTTCATCTCTGTGGAGATTTTTGTGATGAACTCTATGTTCTCTCAGAGCATTTCAAGTTCAAGAACCCAAGAGTCAAAATGTTCTATATGAATCTTTTAAGCATACATTATTCTCTGGAGTTGAAGGAGTTCAATTTGGAAATGTATAAAATCCATTCTATCTTAGAGCACAAACTTCTAAAGCCTCTAAATGACCAGCATGATCAAAACTTTTCCTGAAAAAAATAAATAAAATAAAAAAATAATAAATAAATAAATAAATAAAACAAACCTTCTGCTGTCTGATTGATTGTTAATAGATTTTTAACAAATAAAATACATTTTAGTATAATCTAAAACATGATCTAAAAAAAAAACATTCTTCATGTCATGGTTCACGTGAAATATTTAATTATTTTTTATAAAGTAAATTATATAATAAATAAATTGTTTTTAAATTGTTAATAACTATTTATATACCATTTATAACTATATACTTTATATGGGTGGATTCAAATAAAAATGGTATCTCCTAAGTTGTGTTTATCAGATCCAGATGTGAATACCTGGAAATAAAAGCTGAAATGTAGATCTCTTGTCTCATATTCATCTTTTGATGTCAAACCCAAATGTTTTCAGTCTACAGCAAAAATAAAGGAACTAGCTTCACTGTTCCGATACATTTGGAGGGGTGTGTGTGTGTGTATATATATATATATATATATATATATATGTGTATGTGTGTGTATATATATATATATATATATATATATATATAAAATAGTTATAAATGGACCTTATAAATGGTTGTCAAAAGCAAAAATGCTACAAAATGCATCATATTTTATGAGAAAGTGTGACATGCTTACGCAAAACAGACGCTATTTTTGGAGTCAGCACACTAAAATTAGTAAGAAACAAGTATTGGATCTCATTCAGCAAATTTAATGCAGGGTTGGTGTTAACAAGCCAAGTCTGAGAATGACAAATGAGAGGGTGATGCGAATGTTGTTGTAGGCCTAAGCTAACCCTAAAGACTGATTGGTTGAAATGAATGTTGTTTCTGAAACCCAAGACAAAGACATCCACACACAAAAACAGACAAACTCTGCACTCTGCATGTAACTCAATACGGGATTAATCGGATACTGCTGTATTCACGCACCCAGGAGCTTCATTACCGTCTCAGTGTCAATCCCTGTGCTTTGGTTCACTGATCCAAAGGCCTCTGGTGCTGCTGCTATGTTAGACCACTTTGGTACACCTCAGAATAAAAATACTTGTTATATACGAGTCTTGTGGCGGATGAGCTATAAATACAATAAAATGCAATAGTGAAGTCATTATGCAGGATTTAAATAGGGATTACAGTTTATCTGAATCAAAGTCATCAACTGTGAAATCCTAATTTTCGAACCCCCTTGTCCCTACAGCACAGAATATATTAAATGTTCCTCTCAGGAAAACATATTGTAATCAAAGGTTTACTGTGAATGTGGGTGAAATTCCTGACTTTAATTATATTTCACTGTGGTTGAGAAACTCATTGGCAGAAATAAAGACATTTATAAATGCATTTTAACCCCCTCATTTCTTAAATATGCTTCAAATTATGATATGATATCTGGTATAATAATAATGAGACACATTGGGTATATTACTTGCATTCATGTATGTATGTATGTATGTATATATGTATTCATTTATTCAGCTTGTATTTCGTTATGGGTTTTGTAAGGGAAATTGATGATCATTGTTTGACAAATTAACATTAAATGTACTTGTTTTCATATGTCTTTTCCCCTTCTACTCAAACTGTAGAATTATGCACATTAATTTGGCAGTTTGCACTTCAAATATGATGGTTGATCATACATTGTTTTTAAAATGCATATAGACTGAATAATTTCTCTCATCTATGACTATATTTAAAATTTATGATGCTGGTTATTATTTTATTTTATTTTATTATTTTTTTCCTTTGTACTTTTTTATTATTCTATTCTAAATAATACAGACATAATAAATATAGACATTGTACTGAATAATCAAAATGCAGTTATTTATGTATTCATTGTTGACAAGTTAGTGTACAAAGAAAGATGTTTTTTAAAATATTATTTGGTTTGCAAGTGCATTGAGAAACTTTATTCTTATTGCTTGATGTTTCTTCAAATTTCATCATAATGATCTTGACGAAATTGGAGGCAGTTAAAAAAGAGAGAGAGAGAGAGAGAGAGAGAGAGAAAGAGAGAGAGAGAGAGAGAGATTGTTTTGGGATTTATTGTTACTCATCATCTCATCAGATTTTCCGTTTGTATGTGTTACTTTGTAATATGTGTGTGTGCACGTGTGTGTGTGTGTGTGTGTGTGTGTGTGTGTGTGTATTTTAGTGTGTGTGTGTGTGTGTGTGTGTGTTTTAGTGTGTGCAGATGTACTAGACAGGTTGAATGAATTGTGTCTAGCAGAACCGAGGGTTGAAACCTCAAAATGAAACACATTTGCTTTGGCTCACAAAATTCAACATCTGTTGAAAAAAATCCACACCACTTATTACACCAGACAATAACTGAGGAAAGTAATATGCGTCAGCGCAAATGTTTCAGGAAGGGTTGTAAATCTGAAAATTAATGATGTCATTAGTTGAATATATAACTTCAAAACACTTAGTGAAGTACTTTATGGTCGTGTTATATGAGTGTATGTCTCTTAGAGAAAGGCTAATTAAGGTGACGATCAACTGCTCAAGCCCTCAGGTTGGAAAACCATAAAAGTTTATTTCACAGTTAAAAAAGATACTATAATTTACTTTGAAAGGTCCATATTTTGGAGAGTCATAAATGTATCGCAACACTCAAAAATGGTGTATGCGGTATATAATATGTAAAGTTCACATATAGACAGATATTTCCATATCCAATCAAAGCAGAAGACATCACACAGGTGGGGGGGTAATGCATAACAGCTAACAGAAAGATACATACATAAAGATACAGGATTTACCCTAGTATACTTTATCGACACGAATTGATAGGTGAAACAACAAACAGCCACCCACAAATAGTCTATAAACAAAGCATCAGGCTGTCTTTGAGTTCACACGAACAACGGTTAAAGTTACTCGTCAGGCTACAGAAGAATACCATAATTTCTCCGTTCAATTAGACCTAAGACATCGAGAGTCACGCAGACCTATAACAACCCAGGCAGCTACAACACATAATTGCGAATAACATGCCTTACCTTAACACAGAATCGACCACAGACGCCTGAATGGATTTCAAGGACTCCGCGCGCAGATCAATGGCCTCCAACGTTTATACTTTTTCTACGAATCTTTTGAGTTAACGTACTAAAGATGAGTGGAATTTGCACCGCAGCGCCCCCACACCTTGATGCTCATGACAAGAATAGCATGTATAGTTATCTTTATTGAAGCGAATTAGGTTTAAATCGCCGTCATGCATGAATGAATATTTTTGCAATTTTACACATGATGATCACATTACACAAAACTGAAATTGCACGTCAAAATAACACATTGTCAATATTTTTTGAGACCCCCAAAATTTCACAAATCACGTTTTCAGGGGAGCCCATGTCTTATTAAAGGGAGCCGAGCTCCCCCTAGCTCCCCCGTAGTTCGCACCCTGATGTGATGCATATTTGTCAGTCATTCATAAATGAAACCAGTAAGAAACAGGTAGGATTTATTTAATAGTACTAATAAACTAATGTTATTTAAATGCATTAAACAGGGTTTAAATATTATAATTAATACGTCCAATTAGTTTAAATATTTTAGCAAATTACATATAGTTTTTTTTTTCACAGCTAGCTATATTCATACCATGTTCATACTTTTAGCTAAATTAATTAATTTTTCACAGTGAACATATTTATGCTCATTCAAAACTATTTGAATAAATGCATTCTGAAAATATTTATTTTAAAATGTAATTTCAAATTTAATGTAATGTAAAATTTTATTTAATTTAAAACTATTTTATTTTATTTTATTTTATTTTATTTTATTTTATTTTATCACCATGCAATTTCATGAAATAAACATTGCATTATGCAGTTGTCTGAAAATAAATATGGGCTATTATGTTTTATTATGTTTGAAATTCTTGTATTTTTTACAACTTTGCAAATGAATGAATGAATGAATGAGTGATGAATGAATTACAATTTGATTCATACAGTGCCCTCCAAATGTATTGGAACAGTAAAGACAAAATTGCTCTGTTGGCTGTGGAGTCAAGACATTTACAAATATGATTAAAATATGAATATGAGACAAAACTACAGAATGTCACATTTTATTATTGGGTGATTCAACACACAGATGTTTTACCAGCTAAGAAGTTCAGCGCTTTTAGAGTTTCATCCCTCTATCTGATGTGAGCATAAGTATTGGAACAGTTGCCTCACAGGTCTTTCTAAGTGATCAGCTGTGTCCTGTTGCATTCATTCTTCAGATATTAAAAGCAGGGAATGTGTCGTATCAGTTATATCCATTACTTCTGCATTCTGAATCTTGCATTCGATGATGACACACACAAACCAGGATGAAGATGAGGGAGCTGACTTTGAGAGAAAAGCAAGCAATTTGGATGCTAAAAGAAAAGAGGAAGTCAATTATAGCTATAGCAAAAACAAAGGGGATGGAGAAATCAAGAGTTTGGAAACCACCAGCGACACTAGCAACCAACAACTACCTGACCCCCTGAGAAAACAACAGTAGTTGATGACAGACAAATCATAAAAGCTGTGAAAATGAACCCTAAAAGACGTGTCTGTAAAATCACCAACAATTTCCAGAAAGCTGGAGTGATGCTCTGACAATCTACTGTCCTCAGGAGACTTTGACACAGAATTACAGATGCTACACAGCAAGATGCAAACCTCTGACCAGCACCAAAAATAGAAAGGCAAGATTAGAGTTTGCAAAAAAGCACAAAGGTGAGCCAGAAGAGTTTTGGAACTGTGTTTATGGACCTATGAGACAAAGATGAACCTTTATCTAAGTGATGGGAAAGCAAAAATGTGGAGAAAAAAGGGAACTGTAAAAGATCCTAAGCATACAGCCTCATCTGTAAAGCATGGTGGAGGTGGTGTCATGGCATGGGCATGTATGGCTGTCTCTGGAACAGGTCCTCTCAACTTTACTGATGACTTAATGCATGATGACAGTAGCAGAATGAATTTGGAAGGGTACAAAACCATCTTGCCTACCAATATTCAAGAAAATGCCACCAGATTCATTGGGAAGTGCTTCATATTGCATCAGGACAATGACCCAAAACACCCTGCCAGTTCAGTCAAGGAATTTATAAGGGCAAAGAAATGGAAAGTCTTAGATTGCCCAAGTCAATCTCCAGATTTAAATCCGATTGAACATGAATTTCACCAGCTGAAGAGGAGAGTAAAGGCAGAAACTCCCCAAAACAAGCAACAATTGGAACTGGCTGCATTAAAGGCTGGGAAAAGTATTTCAAAGGATGAGACCAAGAGTCTGGTGATGTCTATGGGTCACAAACTCACTGCTGTGATTGTGCGCAAGGGATCTGCAACTAAATAATAGCTTTTAATCTTTTATATCTGCCTTATGTTCAACTGCCCCAATACTTATGCTCACATCAGTGAGTGGGATGAACTCTAAAAGTGCAGTTCTTTTTATTTGGTAAAACATGTATGTGTTGAAACGGCTAATAATAAAATGTGACATTCTGTAGTTTTGTCTCATATTCATCTTTTAATAATATTTGCAAATGTCTTGACTCCACAGCCAACAGAGCAATTTTGTCTTTACTGTTTCAATACTTATGGAGGGCACTGTAATTAATATTTTAATTATTTAATAAATTAAAAAAAAAAATTTTTTTTTTTTTTTTTTTTTAGTTTCCAGTGTGTGTGTCTGTGTATTAATTAATTAATTAATTAATTAATCAGTTTGTTAGTTTGTTTGTATTTTTAGTTACCATAAGGTTTCAAAGTGTAGTTGAAACCTGCATTTCTTAAAGAAATGAGAATGAGTGGGGAAATCGTAATTATAATTAATCAACAGATGTAGAGGCTTCAAGAGAGAAGAGCTGGGCAATATATCACCAGAATGATGTCAGTAGAGACATGGAAATGTGTGTGTGTGTGTGTATGTGTGTGTGTGTGTATGTGTGTGTGTGTGTGTGTGTGTGTGTGTGTACTGGTATATATGGTTTATGAGGATACAAATGTGTATAATGACATGGGTACTACAACGTAAACATGGTTTATGAGGACACTTCCTGTGTCCCCGTAAAACAAAAGGCTTAAAAGACATACAAAACGGTGTTTTATGAAATTCAAAAATTGCCAGTAGTTTCCTGTAAGGGGTAGGTTTAGTGTAGGGTTGGTGTAGGGCAATAGAAAATACAGTTTGTACAGCATAAAAACCATTACGCCTATGGAGAGTCCCTGTAAACCACAAATGCAAGTATGTGTGTGTGTGTGTGTGTGTGTGTGTGTGTGTATGTGTGTGTACAGAAGCCTAAACGTGTATGTGAAAGTGTCTGTCTGCCTGTGTGTCTGTGTTTAAGCTATAAGACGGTTACTAAGCAATAAATATATATATATCACAAAACAGCCATGAAAATATCAAAGGGCTCTAGGTGCTTTTAATTTTCGTTGAGGTAGGCCAGGCAATAAAGTGTGGCTTGTGATGATAAGACGGAACTGCTTGGCCACATCAATCCAGTTAGGAAAAAGCTATTGGGAAGTTTTAAATATTTCATTTTCCTCCACCAGAATGGCTTGTGCTTTCGGGTCTGGAGCATGCAAAGCCATTTCCTGCTCTGAAAGGATCACTATAGTCATTGATGGGTTTGTGTCTCTCGATACATGTGAGCTGGGGAATTGGAAAGGTTGGGCTTAGAAACAGCTTATGGCTTTTGCAGAAATGCTGTAATTCAGGTTCTCAAACTGTTCGTGCTTGAATCCTCGACTTGAATAAGTTTGGATAGAGTAACAGGGATAAGCCTTACACATGCTGGATCATTGTTGCCTGTTTCTCAGCATATGGAAACATTTAATTCTAATTGACCGTAAATAACCAGCTTTCGAGGTATTCCTCTTTGTTTCTTTGATTTGTGCTTGTGTGGAGTAAACAGAGGCACGTAATGCATGGCAGAGTGTCACCTAGTCCTTGAGAACTGTGACAATATTCCTAAAAATAAAGCTTGACTGTAAAGAATGAAATGTATCACGTACGTAATGCTATGCAATCTCATTCAAGTATAATAAATGAGGTGAATTGAGGTACAACTGATCAACTTTCTGACAAATTTCACAAAATTGGCCTTGAATTCACCATGCATAAACACTAAAAGTTATTTAATCTTTATTGCACCTCAAAATAAAATAAATAGATAAATAAATAAATAAAAATAAAAATAAAAAATTGTAATAATAATCCCCCCTTAAATCATATCTAAATACAGATGAATACCACTAGAAATGCTTTTAACATTCATCAGCATCTGTAGATGCAACTCACTGAGCCTAAACATTTAATTTCTTAATTTAGGTTTTTAGTATTTTTTTTTTCCCTTCAGTTTTCAAGTTTCAAGTTTCATTGTTTGTATTTTAAAACATTTTTATTTTTTCAAGTGCTTCAAATAGTTTGGCCTTTTTTTTTATCTGTCAAGATATTTTTCATCAAGTTTCAAGCTAATCTCTGATGTATTTGAAACAAAAGGTAAAAGGTTAGGGTCGGACGGACGGATGGACGGATGGAAGGACGGATGGAAGGACGAACGAATAAATGTATTTATTTATTTATTTATAAAAAGTAAATTATCTTGGTTAGAACCAAAACAATATAAGAAAAAGGCTTGCATGTTTACTTTTTTTGCTCCAAAATATATTCAGTTTATATTCAGATTAATTAATTAATAATTTAACATTTTAAATGATAAGAGTCTTGAAAAAGAAACGAATGAATGAATGAATGAATGAATGAATGAATCAATCAATCAATCAATCAATCAATCAATCAATCAATCAATAAATATATACTTTTTCCTCAACTGCTGTCTTCATTTTTACTTGATTGATAGATTGATTGATTGTCTTTCAGTGTCATTTTTCAGTTGTATGCATTTGAAAACTTTTTTTTTCCGTTTTTTCCCAAATGAATGAATGAATGAGTCAATCAATCAATATACAAATAAATACATAAATAAATAAATAAATACATACATACACACATGCATACATACATACATATATATATATATATATATATATATTTTTTTTTTTTTTTTTTTTTTTTTTCTCTCTCAATGATCATCTTCAACAAAAGAAAGAAGTGACAAAAACTTCAAAACACGTCAAAACAGTGTTCTCGCAGGATTTGTTAGATAAATCGGTGTGTTTGTTTGCTAAGTGCGAGGGCCAACAGCGGTAATTAGTGGCAAAGACGATCAGGTCAAAAGATCCTCTATGTTCTTGTGGAATGATGGATTAGATGCTGTTTGCTGTTGCTTATATTTCCAGCTCAATGACTTATGATCATATAGACACCATGATTTTCTCCAGAGAGCTTTTTCACTCTATCTGTGTTTAGAGACGTATGTTTTTAATGCTTTTTCCCTCTGAAGTGGCTCTTGAGGCAAACTGAGCCTTTACCTTTAATCTATGAAGGTATAGGAATAAACACACCTATTGATGTGGTGCATTTCTTGTTTGTCACATATAAATCACTAGTTTTAATTACTTGCTATGAAAAAGTTTAAAATAAATCATAAATAAGATTGTTTATGGGTATTCTGATTAGCCTAACTTAAGCATATAGCATATATGTAGGTTGCATTATTTATATCATTATTAGTAATTTTGATTTATTTCACACAAGGCTTCAATTTCACAAATCATATTATAGCTAAAAAAGTAGAGCATACATGATTTCTAATGTATTTTCTGATTATTATTAATATTAATAAAACAAAAACTTCAAAACACATCAAAACAGCATCAAACTTCACTTTTTTCTTTTTTTTTTTTTTATGGTCACACAAAAGGTAATAATGATGAGGGCCGATAACACCTTGTCAGATGTGTTTTGGCTGGCATGTTATTAATGCGAGCTCTTGCTTAATTAATCATTAATCAAGTCACACCGTCTAGCCTTAATTCAGCAGTGTGTGTGCTTCCTGTCGACAATGAATCACCTCCCCTCTGTGATTTGATGCACAGCGGGAGCTTTAATAAACAACAATTAGATTAAGGTTTTTTTTTTTTTTTTTTTTCCTCAAAAGGCCTTCAAAATTGATTTGCTGCCAACCAAGTATGAGGGCTCTTATATTCAAGTGTACACAGAGCTGTCTCCGAGAGCACACGTGCTGCGTATCATCAAGATCTGTCACATACTTGGCCCTCGAGACGTCCACCAGCCAGGTGCAATGATCTAGAACACAAACTCCAATGCATGCATGTATACACACACACACACACACACACGGTATACATGCTCAAGTTGATGCATGTCAGTTTTTTATAGTGCATGTCAGATTCTAAACTACACTTGCTATGTCAGGTATATATACATACATATAAATACCTGGCTCACTCAGCGGCATGCTGTAACCCTTGTCTTCCCCCTTCAGCAAATACAACCCTGTGGTGTCCTTGACTCAACGTGGAAGTTTCAATGACAGTTTTCCCCCCAAACCCATCAGTCAACTCGCACTGTGACCAACAACCTGCCCAGCTACCCAAGTCGGTTCACAGCTAGCAAATAAATAAATAAACATACAAACAGACAAATAAATAAATAAATAAATAACTCTGAAATAAAACTAAAACAATAAAAACCTTTTATTTTCTTGAAATAAAATATGCATGAATTGATATAAATATATTAACAAATAAAATGAATAAAATCTACTTCTTATTCTGTATTAACATATTATTATATAAAGTAGTATTATATATTAATGAAAAAAAAATACATATTTTATTTCAGCTAGTTGCCAAGGCAACATTTATCATTTTATTTAGTTTCAGTTTTCATTTACTTGATGTGCTAAAATAACTAAAACGGAAATTAAATGGAAATATTTCAAATGATTAATAAAAACTCTGTGTCTCAGTTATCCTTAGCTAACACTGATCCACAATACGGAAACAGGGATTTTCAATGTCAAGACACGTTCCCAGTCCCTCATATTGTGACAACTTTTCATAAATCAGTCACTTCCCAGTGGATGTCCTATGTTTTTTTTTTTAATTTATTTATTTATTTATTTTAATAAACTGTAAAGCTCTAAAACAGGTTGCGAATGCCTCTGTTTGTTGACTTTAAACTTCATGTTGTCAAACCAGAGAAGATAAGGTAAACTTGCATCGCACATTTTTGAAGGACATTTTTATGTAAGGCCTCAATCTGCTGTGATGAATCACATCTCGCATGGCTTGCCTTCAAATGTCAGTTTAAACTCTGTTGACAATCACACACTCGACGGAAGCACTGAGCACAAACTGAGCAAAGGTCGACTGATCAAATACAGCTATTAAAGGAACAAGTACCAACTATTTCTGCACACTTTCCTCAGGCAGACATTTAGTTCCCAAATATATACAGTATTGTTAGCCATTTTTTATACACTACCCTGCACAGTCCAAAGTGCATATCATAAATATGGGTCAGCAAGGTTTATGTTTTGGCTTATAAAGATTAATCACAAAATGCAATTTAACAAGATTCTCTGCATGAATGCATTTTATTTTTTTGTTTTATGGTGAGGCCTCGAGTTTCACAGCATGAGAGCAAAGCAGATATATGATCTTAATAAAAACAGCTATCCCTTTTGCCAGTTAATTAGTCATGAGCTTTTGACTGCGGTGCTTTATTGATATTTGATACCATTTGACTTTTTCATGCTGCTGCTGGACCTGAAATATATTATGTTTACTGTCACTGAAACAAGATCTGAAAGTTCTCGCAGGATTTGTTAGATAAATCGGTGTGTTTGTTTGCTAAGTGCGAGGGCCAACAGCGGTAATTAGTGGCAAAGACGATCAGGTCAAAAGATCCTCTATGTTCTTGTGGAATGATGGATTAGATGCTGTTTGCTGTTGCTTATATTTCCAGCTCGATGACTTATGATCATATAGACACCATGATTTTCTCCAGAGAGCTTTTTCACTCTATCTGTGTTTAGAGACGTATGTTTTTAATGCTTTTTCCCTCTGAAGTGGCTCTTGAGGCAAACTGAGCCTTGACCTTTAATCTATGAAGGTATAGGAATAAACACACCTATTGATGTGGTGCATTTCTTGTTTGTCACATATAAATCACTAGTTTTAATTACTTGCTATGAAAAAGTTTAAAATAAATCATAAATAAGATTGTTTATGGGTATTCTGATTAGCCTAACTTAAGCATATAGCATATATGTAGGTTGCATTATTTATATCATTATTAGTAATTTTGATTTATTTCACACAAGGCTTCAATTTCGCATATCATATTATAGCTAAAAAAGTAGAGCATACATGATTTTTAATGTATTTTCTGATTATTATTAATATTATTATTTTTTTTATCCATATTATAGTGACAAAAACATATTGTAAACATTATGTTTTGCCAATTGCTGTGATAAATTATTATAATTTCAAATACAATTATAGTAATCTTATGTTACATAATAATGTATTTCATATTATAGTCACAAAAAAGAACAAATTATTTTTGAACATGTTCTCTCAATTATTATTCTAAATTATTATAATTCCAATTACGATTATTTATGATCAAATTCAATTTAACAGCTCCTTGTGTTGAATCACAGGTCTGAATAGTAATAATAATAATAATAATAATAATTATTATTATTATTATTATTATTATTATCTGAATCTGTATAAACACAATAGTTTATGGGCTAACATCCAAGGGTACACATTTTTTGAAATGAAAAGGTTCCCTAACTAGACCAAGGAACTCAAGCTGAAAGCTCATTGAACTTATATCTGTCTTCTTTTTTTTTTCTTTTTTTTTTTTGACAATTCAATATCAGGCCATCAGATTATACATTGAAATCAGTTTCTGTTGTGTGTCATCCAGCCACCATTAAGTGTGCTATTTTGACATTTCTATAAATATCCTCAGTGGGGGTGGAAACTTAGTGGTTAATGTCTGAGTTTTCATGCATAAAACTTTGCATCTTGAAAGTTTGTGCTCGCAGAGAGTCAAATCTGTCAGCCAAAGTCCATTTCACAATGTTAAGAGCCCTCTGAAAAATAAGGCTGAACCATCTACTATAATATAATGATATCAAATTACACGGCTACTGTTGAAAGCACGTCAGTGTAGAAAGATGCTTTTAGCTCAGATGGAACTAACTGTCAAAACTAATCAGCCAAATCTTGACCGCCTGAATATGACAAGAGCAAATAGCAAAATTCAAAGCAGTAATACTGGCCTTTCCATTTTTTGCTCACTTTTTTTTTTTTTTTTTTTTTTTTTTTTTTTAAATGCGAATGACTATCAATCCATCTTATTTGGACATATGAACGATGTGCCTTTTCCCCATCTCACAGCCCTCTCTGTCTTAAACATCCCAAACAGATGGGATACTCTGACAACAACACACTGATCGAACAGCTGTGAGATGATGTACACAAGCAAATAATGAATAATCAGAAGCTGAGCTCCAAGTGCCTCACATTAATAGCAAGGTGTTCTAATTAGTTTCCCACAACTGCTCTGGTTCAACCTCTGAGCAACAGTTCTGATGAATGTAACTCCCAGAAGAACCACTGACAATGATCGGTATGTGAAAATAGTTGGAAATTGTGGAGCAGTTTGCTTTTACATCACAATGACTCATTAGGCGGCTGCTTTAATCTAACATGACTTGCACTGCATTCAAGGTATACAATAGGTATAATGTATGTGCTCCAGAGGAATCAAACCTGTGACCTTAGTGTGAATCTGTGAGCGCATGAACATTGATAATACATAATCAACACATATTTCTATTGCATCGTCCTCGTTGACTGCGTATATACACACACACACGCATGCACACACGCACGCGCACACACACACAAAACAACAACACAATGTGCTGTCTAATTAACAAATCAATCAGGTAGTGCAGTTCTTTCTGAATGAATCAGTCAAACCAATTCTTTATTATTAATAATAATATTGCATTTTAAGCCAAGACACTACAGGCAAAAACACTACTGTTTTCCATGCACTTGTCATTGTCACACTTGACACTAGTGAAAAGAAAACATCCAAAATACATATTTTAGTGTTCATTTTATTGCACTTTATCTATTTGTTTCTGTAGATTTTAATTATAATACATATTTAAATTCTGTTTACTTAAAAGTTTTTTTTTTTTGTTTTGTTTTTTTTTCCTTCTCTCCATTTCAGCAGGACTTACACCACACTATAGTTTTATTTGTATATCCTTAAGGTGTTTTTTTTTTTTTTTCAGAGGGGGTTGTTTAGAAATCATTGTACTGATATTTGAGCAGATTTGTCCAAAAATCTGGAAATGTATGCAAATTAGTGCATATTTAATAAAAAAAAAAAAAAGAGGGAAACAAGTTTGCAATTCTTACTGTAATCAATCAACTTTGGGAAGCATGCTGATATACATGTTTCGACCCTATTCATCCAGGACATGATTTGATTTGATTTGATTTGATTTGACCTTTTTGTTAATGTACAGACAGTCCTGCTTTTATTGAGAATCACTGGATAAGCAGATTGTATTCATTTGAAATAATACCAAGGATGTTTTAGCTGTGTGGCGAACATTCATGCTACAAACATTAACATTCCTCATGCCTGAGCTGAGGTCTCAGAAAATGCTCCTGTGCTTCTTCAGCACATATTTGATTTCCAGTCATTTCAATTCCTCAGAATTTATCCGCCAAGCATGCAACACATAAAACTTTAGTGCGATAAAAGTTGAACGCGTCTACAGACGAATCGATACCTGCACAAGAATCCTTCAAGTTATTGGCAGTCAGCTGGGCGCTCTCTGATAATATGACTCACTAGCCTTCACTTAAACCCATTCAGGCCCCATTATGTGTGTCCATTTCTCATTACTGGCAGGCGGCAGGCTGGATGAACTTGCGCTGATCATTTTTACGAGCCGAATGGAGATTGTTCCCACTGAAGGAGGCCTTTGGAAACAATCTAATGCATAATGATGAACATTCGTTTTCCTCTGGGGACTTTGTGGAGTTCATGTTCCCCAGACCCCTTACGGTGCATCAGATGTCTAATTATTGTTCTAAAGTGACACGCGTGTTCACGGAAGTTGGTGACAGAATATATTAAGGGATAAGAGAGAATCGTGTGGCCAGGTGTTGTGTACCTTGATGATGTCCTTGTCTTTGCGTCCATATGGCGATGAGGCATCCATATGCATGGAGTTTTATAGGCTGCCGTATCCACGCCACTACTTCTTAGTCTTTCCTGTCATTGGTTTCATTAGAAAGACGCTCTTCCAGACTTGTGAAGGTAATGACAGAGAAAGATTTCAGACACGCACGACATGCTGTTCTACAAGGAGAACTGATTTATTTTCCGTGCATGTTTCTAGAGTCATTCCTGCTACAGTATGCAGTTTTCTCGTCCCTTAATCTTAATATAGATAAAATATACATTTGCATTTTTTTATCACAATATCATAATTAAGCGAACATAGGAGTGACAATTAAATAGTTTCTTGTACTTTGTTTTGAGTGGATGTTGTCATTTTTGTCATGTTCTCAAGGTGCTCTGATTGCTACAATGAAAAACCATCAATTTATTATGAAGGATGTTTCTTCATTTTTTTCCCCTTTCACTAATCAAAACTGTCCAAGCTATTTTGTGTTATCTGTTTGATGGTGGATATTTAATTGGCTGTTCCTGTCCCCAATTTACAATTCACTGTTAGTAAAATCCCTCTTGATAGTAAAAGAAAAGCCACTTCCTGAATGACATCATCATTCAGGAAGTGACATCATCTTGGAGGGAAAACAACAGCCGAAAGGTCAGTAAATGTAAGCAATTAATTTGACATATTCTGAGATGTGTTTTGGTATTAGTTGGTTTGTGTCAGAAGTTGATGTTCTTCATTTATGAAAAAGCAGTTAGTTCTTGATTTATATCCTTTTTTTTGGCGTCATTGTGAAAATAAACAAGTCATGATTATTCAAAATTAAATTTGCATTCCTTTTCAGCATTTTTTTCTGAAAAGTCTAAACCTTTTTTTTTTTTTTTTTAGAAAAAATATGGAAGATTTTTTCTACTTCAGGGTAAAAGATAGATAGATAGATAGATAGATAGATAGATAGATAGATAGATAGATAGATAGATAGATAGTGTAACTTTATATCACAATTGCAATATTATATTACAAACTTTTTTTCTTTTTTTTTTTTAGGTGAAAACTGACTTCCATAGACATATTTTAAATTACAAAAGAAACTTGTTAAAAAAAATAAAAATAAAAAAAAGTTACGTGATTGCAAAGTTACTGCAAAACTGAAGTAATTGTAAGAAAATTGGATTCATTTCGGCTCAGTCATCATAGTTTTGGTGCAATTATGCTGCATTAATCATTTTCAAAGCACTAGGTAAAGTAAATCAATGTTCTGATTATTTCAGTGCTGGTGCCCTAGTGTTCTTCATTTCATTTTGCATTCACCGAATCATATCACCTGGTGTAAAAAGACATCATCTCCACTCACAGGCTGAGCTTTGCAAGGTGATAATACCGGTTTTTATCACGTATTGCTTGTTTGCTCACACAATCACTATCAGCGGATTTCAGCAGCATCTGCATTCAGCTTGCCGAGGCAAACTTTACAAGCTTTGTAATGAATTTCACATGGTGTGAAAGTACAATGTCAAGGTTCTTTCTGTGGGGCAACTCAGTGCTAACGTTGCATCATTTCCTTTGTAGAGTTGCGTCTTTGCCAAGAATTGAATTTCTGGCCTTGACCAATCTTGCAATATCTGTGTGACACCTGAGTGCCTTGTACCAACTATGTGGGGCACCAAACAAAGCTGGCAGATTTCAAACTAAATTTCGAGCTGTCTCACTTATCTGTTTGTTGAACCATATATTCACCAGCTGCTTTTATTAGAAATATCACTGTGTCCTTGCAAGCACCTCTATTCCTTATAAGGTTTCAATAACATATTGCATGTTGGCTTTCATGTAGTGTTTCTAATGTCTCGCCACCCAAATTCAGGACAGCACATTATACAGAAATGCAGTGTAAGAAATGTACATTTGTATATTTTATGAGTTTTCACAAAAAATACACAAACACATTAGCAAATAAGACAATGTTAAATAAAGTTTGAAAGTTCTTTGATTTCCTTAATAATTCAGATGTACTTCCATTAATTGTTACAGCATTACTATTTTTTTTTTTCTTGATTTTTCTTTATAAGATATAAACTGCATGTACACAATAATTGCAATGACAAAATCATATCTTACACATGAATACTATATTTTTGAAACTGGTTAGCAAGCTTAATTAATAAAAATGTAATTCTGTTTTTATTGTGGGCAAGTTCATAGGCGTTTCAAATTAGACATATTTGGCATATGGTGCATTTTTATAGACCATAAACATGACGTCCTGGCTAATGCTAATGCATTTCAATATGTTACGAAACATAACAGAAATTACACAACACATTAGGAAATTGGGCATGCATAAGATGCTATGCATATAAAATTTGCATTTGACACTCTTTGCTTCCCATCAATATGAATGCACTTCATACACTGCAAAAAAAAAAAAAAAAAAAAAAGTTCTTTCTCAGTATTTTTGTCATGTTCTCCAGTATAAATATCTAAATAATCAATCAATCAATCAATCAATCAATCAATCTGCCAGTGGGGAAAGAAAAGTAAACTTCAGTCAAAGGGAACACAAGTTTATTTTTCTTATTCCATTGACAGACTTTTTCTTATTATTGTATCTTAATTTAAGAATATTTAGATATTTGATAGTTGGTATTTAAAGTGTAATTATTAAAGTAGCTATCATATTTACATCATTACTATATGTAAAACAAAAAATACAGTTTTACTGTCATCCAGTTATTTATCATATAAATGTGCATCTAAACACTAATAATTGCAATGAAAAAAAGCACATGAATATTACAGATTTGTTTGGTAATTGTGATCTTGATTCAAGTTTGAATACAATTCGGCTTATGCAAGTTTTGCAAATGAGGCCTTTTCATTGAACATGAATATGACATCCATGTTTTGCCAACCTATTTGTTAGAAATGAAAGCATGGTTGTTTTTCTTGTTAGATAGCATGTGCAATTGAGTTTATCCATAGTTTGCAGGACATTAGCCAAAAAAACAGTATATCCCACCTAATATGGGGTGACTGGTACATGAGCTGCTTTAAATGATAATTATAGCACATATTATGTATGCATAATGTTGCAGCATGTCACAAGTTTTCTACAGTGACCTAAAGCGGTCAAGTCCACCTCGACACAATGCTCACCCCAGTGGGGCCAACTTCAGCATGCACGCTCTGACAGCCAAGGTCACAGGAACAAACCTGCTCTAACCCGATTGCTTTGCCCAGCCTGATGCGAAGACAGCGATATATGCTTGTCAAGCGGGATTACGGATGCTCACCCATGCAGAAAAGGCAGTTACTCCCAAGTGCACATCTCCAGCTTTGGCAGCGCGCTATCAGGCCAGACCATAAATGAATGTATATTACTTGTTGTCACCTTCTTGATTGTGTATGATAGCGTAAATCTAGCCTATTTTTTGATGTTGTCATAAAGTAAACGTCGACAAAATTGTTTGAAACTTATAGTACACTTATCCGGCATGCATTTCGAGACTTCCCAGAGATAGCCGAGATAGCGGAGCGTTAGAGAGAGATGAAGTCGGAAGGGTTTGTGCTGTTTAAATTGCTGTGGTTTGTGGAAAAGGTTAGAGCTCTCAACACACCACTCTCAAGACTATATTCGACATCGGTGCTTGCAATGCATTTTCGGCATGCCGCTGACATTTTTAGAGCACAATTTCAAAGTTCAAAGGAATGAACCTCTTAGTTCTCAATATGTGCTTCTCCGTTGTTTCACAAACCCGCTGTATGCATGTGATTTTTGTGCATTTCTTCCCAAATATAAATGAGCTTACTGACTGAGAAGCAATTAGCCTCGAAGACCTTACCAAACAACTCAAGAAACATGGCACCGTCTAAAGCTTTTCTGCAACACCTGAATTGCAGGTCTTTTTAAGAGATGGTCAACACTGCGAGTTGATCCATTGTTATCTTGTAGCATTATATTGATTTGTAGCTGGTGGGCTCTATTACAGATAAAGGACAGGGGCGGTTTGAATTGCATTGTAGTGTATAAGGAACCAGACAAATCAAGAAATATTGATGACTACAAGATATGCAATTAGAGGCATTTGTAAGAAGATGATATGGAGACAAATCTCTGTTTTGGTGCTACATAAGGGCTCTGTTCCAAAACCTAGTGAGCAAACTTAATCTGCTGCATAGATGGCAACTTCTAAAGCAGCTTCTTAACTGAAATTCAACCTCGTACATGGCCAGTTTGGAATACTGCATAGGCAGCAACTCCTACAAATAGCACAGCTCTGTTGAAGCACATGAGCCTTGACTCTCATGTCAATACAATCAATCAATCAATCAATCAATAAATATATATATATACAGTGTATATATAATATATATATATATATATATATATATATATATATATACACAGTGGGGCAAAAAAGTATTTAGTCAGCCATCAATTGTGCAAGTTCTCCCACTTAAAAAGATGAGAGAGGCCTGTAATTTTCAACTATGAGAGACAAAATGAGAAAAAAAAATCCAGAAAATCACATTGTAGGATTTTTAAAGAATTTATTGGTAAATTCCTCGGTAAAATAAGTATTTGGTCACCTACAAACAAGCAAGATTTCTGGCTCTCACAGACCTGTAACGTCTTCTTTAAGAGGCTCCTCTGTCCTCCACTCGTTACCTGTATTAATGGCATCTATTTGAACTGTTTGATCAGTATAAAAGACACCTGTCCACAACCTCAAACAGTCCAACTCCAAACTCCACCATGGCCAAGACCAAAGAGCTGTCAAAGGACACCAGAAACAAAATTGTAGACCTGCACCAGGCTGGGAAGACTGAATCTGCAATAGGTAAGCAGCTTGGTGTGAAGAAATCAACTGTGGGAGCAATTATTAGAAAATGGAAGACATACAAGACCACTGATAATCTCCCTCGATCTGGGGCTCCACGCAAGATCTCACCCCATGGAGTCAAAATGATCACAAGAACTGTGAGCAAAAATCCCAGAACCACACGGGGGGACCTAGTGAATGACCTGCAGAGAGCTGGAACCAAAGTAACAAAGGCTACCATCAGTAACACTGCGCCGCCAGGGACTCAAATCCTGCAGTGCCAGACGTGTCCCCCTGCTTAAGCCAGTACATGTCCGGGCCCGACTGAAGTTTGCTAGAGAGCATTTGGATGATCCAGAAGAGGATTGGGAGAATGATGAAACCAAAATAGAACTTTTTGGTAAAAACTCAACTTGTCGTGTTTGGAGGAGAAAGAATGCTGAGTTGCATCCAAAGAACACCATACCTACTGTGAAGCATGGGGGTGGAAACATCATGCTTTGGGGCTGTTTTTCTGCAAAGGGACCAGGACGACTGATCCGTGTAAACGAAAGAATGATTGGGGCCATGTATCGTGAGATTTTGAGTGAAAACCTCCTTCCATCAGCAAGGGCATTGAAGATGAAACGTGGCTGGGTCTCTCAGCATGACAATGATCCAAAACACACCGCCCGGGCAATGAAGGAGTGGCTTCGTAAGAAGCATTTCAAGGTCCTGGAGTGGCCTAGCCAGTCTCCAGATCTCAACCCCATCGAAAATCTTTGGAGGGAGTTGAAAGTCCGTGTTGCCCAGCGACAGCCCCAAAACATTACTGCTCTAGAGGAGATCTGCATGGAGGAATGGGCCAAAATACCAGCAACAGTGTGTGAAAACCTTGTGAAGACTTACAGAAAACGTTTGACCTCTGTCATTGCCAACAAAGGGTATATAACAAAGTATTGAGATGAAATTTTGTTATTGACCAAATACTTATTTTCCACCATAATTTGCAAATAAATTCTTTAAAAATCCTACAATGTGATTTTCTGGATTTTTTTTCCTCATTTTGTCTCTCATAGTTGAGGTATACCTATGATAAAAATTACAGGCCTCTCTCATCTTTTTAAGTGGGAGAACTTGCACAATTGGTGGCTGACTAAATACTTTTTTGCCCCACTGTATATATATATATATATATATATATATATATATATATATATATATATATATATAAGGAATCCATTCTTGAAATATATTTGATTTAGTTTACAAATAAACAAGGGGGAAAAACAGTGTGACAAGTAACGTAGCCTATATATGCTGAGTTTCAGTTTATACAGCGATGCATTATTAATAAGACAATAAGTGCTTAAAGCTGATTCTGCTGGTATAAGGAAACAGTTAAAGTGATCACTCCGGAGCGTGCGCGCACACACACACACACACACACAAAACACATCAGTTCCAGCATTGCTAAATTGACAGCACAGTTGGTACTTTATCAAAATAAAATACAGTGAACCAAAAATCAGTGCGCCCGCCTCTGTGTCACCATTGGAATGCGACTGAAGTACAAAGCCTATCATTTACATAATAAATAATAGTTTAGCATTCAGATACGTTACATCGCAAATATGGAAATATTATGGAATATTCGGATTTGTGCCGAATGAGAGAGATAAGATACAATAGCTCAAAGCTCCATTTCGCAAACAGTTGAGTGTGCAAGCCTTTTTTTTTTTAAATATACAGTAAGCTTTTGTTCTTTTAAAAATATGAGCAATTTTAAATTAAGTGGAAAAAAATACATTTACAGCATGTCGTAGACACAATTTATGAAAATAAGTCTTATATATATATATATATATATATTGTTTTTTTTTTATGCAGTATTGCTTTTTAAGTAAATTTTAAAAACTCTAAGTCTTTTTTTAACTGTTAGCTATGCTCAGGTCACAGTACTGTGCAATACATAACATACATAATACACTCAGTGTTATTTTAGTATTATGTATTGTTTATGTTTATTTATTTATTTATTCATTCATTAATTTATTATATTTTTAAAGGAAACAAATTTTAACCATTTTAATGGAACTGAACATACACTTAATACCTAATACTTTTCAGTGAATAGAATTTATCAGCATTCAACATTTAACTAGCTTTGTCCAGTGTCTTAGATGGAATTTCTCAACTGAGCTTGTCACTGTGCATTCACAGTGCCTTCTCAATGAAGCATGCGATGAAGCTATTTGGCCAAATATTTGTGATGCTTTAAATGCTGTTCTTTTAAGCAAGAACAGGACAGCATGTTTTATTGCTACAGTATGTTATATAATGTGAAATTCAGTTTATATTTGTAGTTTTAAAGGCTTACATTTTGCTAAATTGAAACATATTATGCAGTACTGCACATCACAACATTGCAGAAATATCGCCATTATGATTCATACTCGGATGACCTATTGTTTGCCTTCTCAATATTCATTTTTTAAGGATATAACCTATGTAGATAATTATGCAATTATTATCAGATTCATAAATACTCTTGCAGCAAAGAAGTGCGCACACTATTCACCTCTCCTGCCCACTCAAAACTAAAGATTCAAGATTTTTATTTGTCACATACACGATTATATAGAGATATAACCAGCAGTGAAATGTGAGTAAACAAAGCCATTGTTCGTTTGGGTTTCTTTCACTCGCTGTCCATATCTATCTTTCTATCTGTCTAATATCCTCTCCTGTCTTCTCCCCTGTCTATCTCTTGTTTCTCTTGTAGAAAACACCAGAAGATTGATCTGCCTTATTGATACTTAGTGCATACCGAGGCCTAATACTATGAGGGGGTGCTATATATATATATATATATATATATATATATACAGGTGCATCTCAGTAAATTAGAATATCGTGGAAAAGTTCATTGGTTGACTGGGTCTGCGGGAGTTTGGGCGGGAATCTCTCTCTCTCTCTCTCTCAAAATGGGCAAATCTGAGAAAAAAATGTTGAGAAGTTTGCTTCACTGAATATAACTGTCGGTCATTTATCTTGTTTTTATGCGAGCGAGATTTGACACTGTTTAAAGGCCATAGCTCTCTTTCAGTGTTTTCAATCTTCTCGGTGCGCTCAGCATCTGTGAACGCTAAACCCCGCCTACTTTGATTTGATTGGCCAGTTCAGTTATTTTGACATTGACAAGGCTGTTAGCCCGCTGAGGCAGACCAGACTGAAAATTTTACTTTTAAAGTTTTTTTTGTCATCCTAACAACATTGGCAATTTCTAATTATTGTCTAATTATTAGAGCTAATTATTTATCTTAAAGGAGAGGTCTAATGCTGTTTCATGCATGTTGAGTTATTTACACAGTTGAAGAGTTGGATTCTCATTCTAAACATGGCCAAAGTTTCAAAAATCGATATGAATCTAGAACAGAGTATTTCTGTGTCTAATATACTCCTTCCGGTTTTGTACAAGTTTCGGAGAGTTTTTTTCGAGCTTGGCTCTATGTTACGTAATCAAGGGTGGAACTCCTTATATGGGCATTTCTCCCGGAAGAACGCGCCCGTGCACACATCGACCAGCGCGAGAGCAAGAGCGCGCCCGTCAGTTCGGCAGCGCAGAACGAGACTCGCTCGGGAAGAATGTCTCCAAAGAAGTGAATTTTTGCTTGTAAGGGAAAGACATCCTAGTTCAGCTTCCTAAAGAACCCAGCTACGTGAACAGTGGATGCAGTTTGTTTTTTCGGGGCAGCAAAGGAGTTTCTCAAGTGTGTTTGTTGACGAACGTTTTATAAACAAGGCCCAGTTCGACGCTGGATTTGCACATCGTTTGATACTGAAAGATGGAGCGGTCCCAGCTATAAAAGATCCCGGTCATGATTCAGAACTGCAGACGGTAAGTGAAACGCCATCAAATATCGCTGTTTTGTTGGCAATCGGCGCTAGTGTTCGTCACTCTTTAGCTCCGCCCACGGCGCGCCTCCAGGAGCTCGGCTTTTTTCGGAAAGAATCGGAAAGCTGTATCTTTCTTTTATAAATATGATAAAACTAAAGACTCTTTCGAGCTATTATCGATGCCGTACTACTCTATAGGTACTCAAGATCAGCACGAGACTGGGTGGAACTGTGTGTGTTATGTACCCTTTAAAACACCTTAAAACAAGGTCAGCATGACAGTATGAATTATTCAGAGGTTTAAAATGAACTTGTAGCTTGTGGATGTTGTTGTGAAGCTCAAGAGACGTTTAAATGGTTTGACAGCTGTATTGTCCCAATAATGCTTTGACCAAATTAATACTGTGGAGTGGGCATTGCCTCTGAAGTGGACATGACAAACCATATTGATGATAGATACAGAAGATACTTGGCACCAACATACTGTATTCATGAACATTTCATGCTTAAATTACATATGTGTGGGCCAATACAACCCTACAGTGTTTACCAGTGTGTGTATATATATATATATATATATATATATATATATATATGTTAGCAGTGGCGGCTGGTGGCAAATTTTGTAGGTGGGGTGCCACATCCACAAATTTTAGCATACATCCCGATATGATTCATCCCAGTATAACAAAAATAAAAGGATTAAGGCATGAAACATTTTAAATAAAGAAAATTGTTTTACCACATTCAAGATTGAGGATGATTCTCACTATATATTTTTTTTTTAATTATATATTTTTTGAAAAATTAAAACATTTTGTACATGCATAGCAAACTGCTATAAAAAACACACTTCTTCAGCGAGTGTCCATTATAAAACACTTGCCAGACATGCGATCATACTGAAATGTGCTCATAAAGCTATCAGAGAGCGCACATACACAGTTTGTTTATTTGGACACTAATAATAACAGACTCGCGCGCATCTAATAATGTAAGTTACGATTCATGTATGTCACTGACTGTAATCGTCTTTACCTCCATTACAATCGTCATCCATCAAAACTTCACTGCTTTATTCAGCCCATACAGACTAGTCCTGACTTCATATTTCTGATTATTAGAGGTATGTTTGTTCCGACCAATCGCTGCACAAGTTAAGGTTATGCATGATGATGAAAGCACGTTAGTGCTAGCCCTCCCGGAACCCATAGAGATTGCATTGCAGTGCCTGCAGTTTGAAAAAAAAAAAAAAAATCTTTGTATGGAAGTCTATGGGAACACTCGGGGTGATTCTCAAAAAGGGGCGGTACTACACAGAACGTGACTCGACGCTGATTGGACTATATTTCCAGAGGCAGAACAAACAGTCTAGAAGAGTGAAAGCTAGCTTAACACTGTGATTGAATGTGAAAGAAAAAAAAATCCCTCCCTTTCGCGCTTTGGTGGTCCATCGCCCGATCGCCTTAATGGAGAAAACACCCCTGTATATTAGAATAAAATATTCTAGTAATTTGCAGAGATCCGAAATCAAAGTTCTGGTTCTGGTTGGGTAATCGAGCAGAGGACAGCGGGTAGCCGGGACCAAAGAATGAGACACAAAATGGTGCAGTTCATTCTAAGCATGGTGCTGCATATATATAGTATTTGCAGAAGTGAAAGTCTGGAAAATATAAGCTGAGCAAGCATAATAACCTCATTTGGCAACAATCAGATAAACATGTCTCTTAATCATTGAGTAATGTCTTTAGTCTGAGATACATTCAGACTGGCACAGGAGGTTCGTAGGGTCATACAAAATCTCACAATTTTATTTATATATATATATATATATATATATATATATATATATATATATATATATATATATATATATATATATATATATATATATATATATATATATATATATATATATACACATACATACATACATACATACATACACACATATATACATATATACAGAGTTCTGGCATGAAACTCTAGATGGCGCAGTCCAATAGGTCTAACTCAGTCTATATTGGCGTAATCTCAATGTTCACGTTCGATATTTCTAAGGTCAGTGTTTTCATAGTGATGAGTGTGTGGTTGATTCAGCTGCATGCAGCATCAGAAGTACGCGCTTATCGCAGTAATATCAATGACAGTGTTGCGGAAGAAGGGAATTAAGAGTTATTGCTTAAGATCACTATCTATGCTTGATGTAGTCCTTCATGAAATGCACAGCTGTGCTGTGTAGTTCAGAAAATGGAGAAAGAACGTTTATATTTTGCTTTTATTTCAGTTCATTCAAGTCAGTCCACCCAGGAGTTTTGTGCACTGTAACCCTGATAACTTTTATCTACACTACAGAGTAAAAGGCATGCATCGGCTAACTTTGTCCGTCTCATCATTGCACGAACATGAATTAACGAGCTGTTATGCTGCCACTGGGACTGATGAAGTGTAGAAAGTAACAGCAGTTATCAAATGACTAAATTACATTTGCTCAGAAGGATGCTGGGGTCTTATCTATCGGCTTGCAACATATATCCATTTTGTTCATTAACATTACACATAGTGCACATCTAATTAGAGTTAAGCCAGTTGGCGTGGTAGCCCAGGCACACATAGTCGTAGGCCACTATTGTTAAGCCGGTTGGCATGGTAGCCAAGGCTCACATAGATAGTAATACATGTGGTTCACATGGCTCTTCGGAGCAGCAGCAGTACATATGTCTTGGCGATAGATCTGCTTTGTGGGGGTGCCTTGTCTTTCCTTGTCTGTTCATCTTTATGAGTGTGGATACATGCATGCCCACTGATGCAGCAGTTTATCCTAATATTCAGCGGCATGCATATATGTGACCCTGGACCACAAAACCAGTCTTAAGTTGCTGGGGTATATTTGTAGCAATAGCCAAAAATACATTGTATGGATCAAAATTATAGATTTTTCTTTTATGCCAAAAATCATTAGGACATTAAGTAAAGATCATGTTCCATGAATACATTTTATAAATTTCCTACTGTAAATATATCAAAATTTAATTTTTGATTGGTAATATGCATTGCTAAGAACTTAATTTGGACAACTTTAAAGGCGATTTATTTATTTATTTATTTTCTTATTTATTCAGCTTTCAGATGATGTATAAATCTCAATTTTGAAAACTGACCCTTATAACTGGTTTTATGGTCCAGGGTTACATATTGGCTTGTATTGTATTGTATTCCGTGTCTCCTGCTTTGTGGGGGGTTATTCATATGTGTTATATGTGCAGCAGCAGTATTTCCTACATGCTCACAGCAGCATGTTGTGGATGTATTGGCAGTGTATTGGCAAGTCTCGGTACTTGTTCTGCTGCAGCAGCAGCGTAGCAGATCTATCAATCCTGCCAAGACCAAATACATTAAAGGGGTCATATGATGCGATTTCAAATTTTCCTTTCTCTTAGAAGTGTTACAAGCTCTTGGTGCATAAAGAAGATCTGTAAAGTTGCAAAGACTAAAGTCTCAAATCCAAAGAGATATTCTTTATTAAAGTTAAGAGTCAGCCACACCCCCCTAAAATGGCTCATTCTAACACGCCCCCACATCTATGTCTCTGTGTCACGATGTGGGAAGATTTGCATAACACCGCCCAAATGTATACGCGAAGAAAGAAGGCGTCACTTTCTCGCTCTAGTGTTGCTGCTTCTGCCGGTGCCATGTCGTGGAGAGGTGCTGTGTGTTTGGATGCGAAAGAAAAAGTACTTTGTTTGGCCTGCCAAATGAGGACATAAGAAATCTGTGGCTGAATTTTATTTACAACAATGTCCCAGAGCAGTACAACACAAATATTCGAGTTTCACGGAGGATTGTTTTCTGAACATTGTGTGCTACCGGTCCTACTTGGCTCGCTCCGAGCATGATTCGAACCGTGGTCACCGGCACGGGATACAGGCCACGGCCTCTAGCGTCAGTCGCTGGAGCGCCTCTTGAGATCAGGGGAGTGAGGTTTACTCGCACAGCACTTGCTGGACCACGACTGTTACATGCAGAAAGGCTTTTACTCAAAAGTGGGGCAGTTCCAACTTTACAAGGACAGTCTGGCGCTTCTGATTCACAGTAAGTATGTTTTATTACTTAAAGAATCTGCTACTTACTATTCAAACGCGAGTGTAAGTAGTGCTTGTTGTTTGTGTTTCTCCGATCACAAATGCAGACATGGTAATGTTTACGCGGCGCGATGCAACGCGACACGTAAAAAGACAGTATAAGTCATTATAATCAGTAATTATGTCCCCACTGGATGCAACAAATGCCGCGTTTGAAATGGCTTTTAATGTTTTTGTGTCGTCGTGGGGACGCAGCCTCACATTATGATAAGGGGCGTAACATTTCAACTTCGAAAACCCTCCACCTTCCACCTGTATAGATCTGCAATGAGGTGATTCATGTATGCTAGCTATTTATGTATGTATGCATGTATGTATGTATGTATGTATTTATTTATTTGTTTGTTTATTTGTTTATTTATTTGTATATATGTGTGTGTGTGTGTGTATATATATATATATATATATATATATATATATATATATATATATATATAATATTAATTTATTTTATTTTATATTATATTATATTTTTATTTTTTGTCTCCAGAGTGCAATTTGTTGATATTTGGCTTGAAGTCCAAAAACTTCAAGGATTTTTGTCATCATTTACTCACCTTCATCTAAATTAAAATGTTTACAAAAAGTGCTGATAAACAGTATGTTCACACATGAAAGTAGTCTTTTAAAGCCATACGATAGTGCTGTGGGACAAAGATTTCCTCCGCTAAGCGTATATCATTTTTAAACATGCACATTGAGGAAAAAAAAATAAATAAAAAAAAAATAAATAAATAAAAATCAGCAGCTGACTTCATTAACATAAAAAAATTCAGAGCCTTTTAAAATTTTGCATAAAATGTTGGTTCACTTGTAAGATAGCAAAAGTGCTGATTTGATTGCTCTTATTAATTGCTATGCTTCTTTATTTAACAACATTCCTTCACGTACACATTGGCTGTAGCACGATATTGATGTTGAGGATGCTGAGCCCATTCAACAGAATATTTATTGGGTGTCCCCTAATAAATGCTTGCATCTTAATGCTAAAATTCATATGCTTGATCATGACATAGCACAACCATCATTTTCTAGCTGGACAGGGGGACTGTTTGCTCATAAACAAATCGGATGGTACTTATCAGTTTTGTACTGATTATCGGTAGTAAATAAACCAGATTAATTTCCACTCTATCCATTGAGGATTGTGTTAGCAAAATTTGTTTGTAAATTTGATCTGCTCAAGGGCTATCAGCAGGTTCCATTGACCCCAAGAGCTCTAGAGATCTCTGCCTGGGTTATTTTCTTATTCTGCTTATACTGTGGTTACCACAAACCTCAAATATTGTTCAGATGTTATATTATTTAAAGATGTTTGTCAGGTTTATGTCCTTAAAAGGCTCTTGTGAGTAGGATTAATTTCTTACGCATCTCAACTGACACCTCTGTTGCTAATTCCACAACATCATTTTTGACCCAGCAAAAGGCTTGAGCCGTTGATTACAGATTAATGTAGATAATAATGAAGTTATTAGACAGACAGAAAAGAGAAAGAGAGAGAGAGAGATTAAGCGTGTGTGAATTACCTGAGTCTGTGCGTCTCTCAACAGTGTTCGGCAGATGCATTTCTACTAATAGAAACTTTTGGTTCTTTTGCTTTTGTAGGCTGTAAGGACCTTTGAAATAAAATAAATCATTTGGCGAGGTGATATGGTTCCTGCCTGGAACTACTTTTGCCATGCGTTTCCCTGAAAATAATTGCACACCTTAGAATTGTTTGTCAGCCAATCAGATTTAAGCATTCAACAGCTAATATATTATATTCATAACTACTGAAATCTTTTTGTTGAGCCATATAGTAAATGATGACACTATATACTATATGTATTTCCTTAAAAATGCATAAAAATACACATAAAACTGATGGATTGTCACATTTCTTGGGAAATTAGTAGGTCTTTAAAGATCTACACTTTGAAAATTATACCTTTGAGTTAAGCAGTCTACTACAATCAGTTGTTCTCAGTTCCTCTGTTGGTTTCTTGATGAGCATTTCTTTCACTGTTTTTCTTAGTAAAGGTGACGGCACTTCTCAGTATGCAATCAATCATTAGGTCCGGCCACTAGATTAGGACTGGAATCACTGTGTGCATGTGCACTTTGAGCTGTAGGGGCTGAACTGACTTCCTAGAGATTCAGGATGTGATACGGCAGCAGTTCAAAGGACTGAGCCATTGTACCTGCAGAAAGCAAGTCCAAGGCAGGAAATAAGGGCCATAGGGATGATCGTGAGTCATATTCACATTTTGCATAGCCTTTTATCCTTTAATAATGTGGATTTGCACATTTGGTGGGGTTTGCAGATTCTGTTGACGCATGTTTCTATTTATGCAGACCTAGCAACTGGTGCTGTAGATGCTACCTGAGGGCAAAGTGCTTTCCTACTTGTTTCCTCTGGTATTATAATTTACTCTAATTGCTTTGAAAGATTTCATATACCTTTGTACTGTCACTTTTAGTCATTCAAAAGTGACAGTAAAGACTTTCAATTGGGCTTTTAATTGGCCTTACATTGTTACAAAAGTTTTCTTGACATCTCTATCCTCTCATTGGTTTGTTTCACACGGAGCATAGCAACATCTGGATAACCACATGAGACTACTGAATTAGATTTGAAGATGAAAGATTGTTCAAAATTGCATATCCATTTAAACAGATACACAAACCAGACAGACATTAATTATAAGCAATACATCATTTTTTTCCCCCTGTTGTTTTGATATTCTTGACATTGATGCATGTGTTAAAACACTTTTGATTTTAACCTTACTGAATTTAAGCATTTTATTAAAGACATTCAAAGTATTTATTAATTACAATTAATTCCTATTAACTCCACATTATTAAACATAAGATGAATGAGGACAGAACCTTTCTGACAGTCATCCACATATTTGACTAGATTGGATCTTATTTAACTATTGACAATTTTAGTGAGAAATGAATCAAACATCAGTCACTATTTTTAACATCCCTTTGTTGACTTAATATGTCATCATACTGCAAAAAGTCGTAATTTTTACACAAAATTTAATTTAAATGTATTGTTTTAAAAAGATGATTGAACAATGCCTACTGTTTTGCTTTTATTTTTCATTGCCTAGTGTTTCACATTTATTTATTTTTATTATTTATTTATTTATTTATTTATTTATTATTTTTTAAATAGTTGGCAAAATGCAGCATTCAGTAATTAAAAAGCTAGTATTTCATTCTGACCAAATCATTAGACAAAATAGTCCATAATTATTAGCATATGACTATATCAGAATGTTTTCTTTCTTATGAAGAGTAATGTTTTTAG
Organism: Spinibarbus caldwelli; assembly: GCA_039654775.1. Classification (NCBI taxonomy): domain Eukaryota; kingdom Metazoa; phylum Chordata; class Actinopteri; order Cypriniformes; family Cyprinidae; genus Spinibarbus; species Spinibarbus caldwelli. The sequence goes on along the minus strand of CM077224.1, from coordinate 4,686,668 downwards.
CACTTTGAATTCTTCTTATAAACTTATTTTATCTCTTGGAAAGCAAGAGTGGCTCCCGACACCCACTTGTTAGAAATTGGGAGCCAAGTCCTGCGACGTTGGCTGCCTCGTGTTTATTTACACCTTCACATATTCACTTCTAGCAGCATGTTTCCACAATACATAACCTCTTTCGGTGGAACTGTTTTTCACACTTTTCTTTTGCATTCATTTCTCTGCAGTCATTCTGGACTCACATTAATATCTGCCATGCAAAGATGTGACACAATCAAACATAAAAACAAAGGCATGTTCCTCAGCCTCTCAATGGCTTCTGCGAAATTAATTCGTCATCTGCTGCGTTCAGTGAAGGCAGGTATGCCAGACTTGTGATAAGTAAATAACTGCATAAAAGAGCACATTTCTATACTTTGAATACCAATCATGGCTATTATGTATAGAACAATCGCTTAATCATTCCTAATATTTTTTTGTGTTACAGTCTGTCAGAGGCATTTTCTGTGAAAGCTACTGCCTGGTTTTATTCTCAAGAGTTTGGATTTAACTTTCCACACTCGCTGAATGTCGTAATCATGAGTAAATGCAACATTTCACATCATGCACATGGTGTTAAAGTGAAATATCAGTAGAATGCATTATCATATGTTTGCACATATACTGTAACATACATTCCAAACGCATTAACAACATCAAAAAATGTACAGTACTGTATATATGAACAGCTTTAGAAACAAATGATTAAAGGAAAAGTTCACTTAAAAATTAAAAAATTGCTGAAAACCTACTGACAATTGTCACATGTTGGTTTCCATTTAGTTTCTGTTTGCCCTTATTTGGTTTGTTTCCTGTCATTAGTTAATTATCGTTCAGTCTGTTCGCCTGAGTTTTATTAATCATCTTGTTTGCTCCTTGATTTCCCTGTCTTTATAACTCCTATGTTCTCCATTGGTTCTTTGTCTGCTGTTATATATGTCTTCCTATGTTGGATTCCTTGGTGATAGTGTTATTAAAAGACTGTTTTTGTTCTACTCCTCGTCTCCTCGCTCCCAGTAGAACGTGACAGAACATCAGACCAATAACTGACAGTAAGCGACGCTGCTTCTCCCCCATGTTTGTTTTCTGTGTTTTGCAAGTTTTTTGTTTGTCTTTTCCCTCCTCTTCACGGCATGGATGTCACCGAACTGTTCTCCGCCCTGGCCCGCAGAGATCTCCCATTTGGGGAATATGCGTGGGAGTTCTGTGGGCTCTCAGAGTGTTTACAGCTCTGGATGATGCCACCCTCAACTCCCTGTTCTGGATCGGGGCAAATTACCATTGCCCCCTGAACCTCCCAGTCACCACAGGACTGAGCTGGAGGGAAGGGATCCTCCGGTGGAGAGTGTCCAGCCCCGATCCAGAAACAGCCCGTCATCCACTCCTCACGCAAGCCCGCTGCCGTTCACGGCCAACGCAAGCCCGCCGCCATTCGCGGCTCAGTCAAGCCCAACGTTCTCAACCAACGCAAGCCCGCCGCCGTTCGCGGCCAACGCAAGCCCACCGGCGGCCGTACATGTGCCTCTGGGAGTACTAGTGGCATATGAGGGTATGAGTTGGAACCCTCCTCCAGAGCCCGCTCCTCCAGAGCGCCCACCAGAGCCCACTTCTCCTGAGCGCCCACTAGACTCCATAGTTTCCCCCTGGAAAATTTTTTTTTTTTTTGGGAGGGGGGCCATAGGCCATGGCCGCCGGAGACCCTTGATCCGCCATGGCCGCCCGAGTCTCTTGTTCCGCCCTGGAGGCCTCTTCAGTATCCTGCCCTGCACCAGCCTCCAGGGCTGAAGATGAGTTTGTTTCTTTATGGGAACAGATTTTCAGAAATGTAGCATTACATTGCTTCCTCATGATGGATCCTCTGTAGTGAATGGGTGCCGTCAGAATGAGAGTCCAAAAAGCTGATTAAAAACATCACAATCCACAACACGCCAATAAATAAATTAATGCCTCGTGAAAAGGAGGTATTTTTTTTTTTTTTTTTTTGTAAGAAACCAATCCTCCATTTAAGATGTTTTTAACTTGAACTGTTCCTTTAACAGCAACCAAAATGTAAGCATTTTATGGGACATATATGCACCTTTAGAAACTGCAAATGATTAGGAGAACTTTTACTGTAGGTTCATAGAATATTTAATTCAAGGAATTAATAGGTTGATTTTATTGTATTAATTTAATTAGATTAATTATGTTCAATGCTAGCACATTTACACATCTTCACATTTAACACATTTGCATCTGATAACAATTTCATTCTGTCCGTTTCATAAAGCCATTAAATTTCAATGCATTTGCATTTTATGTTTCCGCTTATATTCAAATGTACAGGAATGTACTTTTAAATATTAAGCATCTACTTTTTGTTATTCTGTAATTTAAGCATCCAAACATTAATTTTGCTGGTGATAATGTGGTGACCGCAGACTGCAGTTGTTAATTGTCAAACCTTTTTTAACAGCCCGTAAATGGACCTCAGATTGGAGTAACCTGTGAACCGCAGAGTTAATGATGTCTTTTATTACTACTGTGCTCTTGAGAAAAGCACTTGTCCCTTATCCTTCAAGTTTCACAATGACTAGGTGGACAAAGCAGCAGAATGGACTTTAATTTTTTGAAGTTCCAAATGTAGCTGCACATGAGAAATACAATAGATTGATTGCCAGTTATTTTGATGTAAAAGCTTAAAAGAGGTCTGGCAATTACCACTTTTTTAAAATGCGAGTTTTCAAAGCACTATGAGGCAACAGACCGTGTTCCAAGAGGCCAAACAACAGGAGTCTGAATTGCAGGTGCGTTGGTCATGGAAATGGAAAATTATGTCAACCTGAAAGCTGAAGTAATTGGCAGAGCTGGCATCAGGAATTTGCTTGTGTCCAAGGCCAAACCAGTCAAAACTGGATCCCCCAACCGTAGCTGTCAGAATATAAAGGTTTGGAAAGATCCAGAGCAAAACAAAACAACTGCATATTGTCATAATAATAACTCAAATACATGCATTGCATTTCTTTTGCATATCTGGCATTCAGCATGCTGCGCTTTAGTGTACTGACTGTCGGCATGGTAAATCCTTTTCTGAGAAGTTTCGTCTCTTAATTCAAGTCATTTCAAGTTGCTACAGCCATCAAAGCAGAGATTGGATACAAATTCATCACTTCAATAATACATTTCAAGACAATCACTGCTGGACTCAAAATGACCTGCTGTGAAGCAACGTTACCATTATTATGCAGGATCCACAGGTTTAATTGAGAGGTGTTGTGGAGAGATTAAAGGATAGTTTTTTGTTGCTAAATCGTTATGGTGTGTTGCTGACTTCCAAGTGTCATTTTTGCAGTAGAAAAAAATGCTCAACAAACTTTTGAATGTTGTAATGTTGATGTTTGTAATCGAATATTTAAAAATAGAGTGACTATGTATTAGAAAGTCTTTAATTTTATCAGTATCAGTCAGAATTGGAGATTTGCTGATATTCAGGATTGTATTTTTACATTTAGATTACATTGACCTTATTTTACACAAATAATTTCATTTTAAATTATTATTTTTTTTAGGAAATAATCAAACTGAATATTTGAATTTTCAATTTGAATATTCAATTTGTCATAGGGTACAATGTGATGCCTACATTTACAATGAGTATTTTTGGCTTTAAGTTCTATTTTTTTTTTTTTTTTTTTTTTTTTTTTTTTTTTTTTTATAATCCTTTTAGACAAAATTGTAAAGAACTTCAATAACAGCCTTTTTGGTTGCATATTCATTATATTGATTGAAATTGAACAGTTGCATGCTCCCATTTCATGCATAAGAAACACATAATGAAACTAATGCTGTGGTGCATAATGTTAATAATGACTGGTTTTGGCTTTTTTTTTTTTATTTACTTACACAATATAGTGAATAATTTTGATATCGTCCATTTATCAGTTAAAACATACAAATATTTATTAGCTTATCAGCACTGGCCATAATTTTTTTGCATCTAGAAACGAAACCCGCAGTGCTTTTCCCCTAATTGGAAGTTGCGTCACACTGACTAGTTTGTAGCTCTGATGCGTTTTAACATATTTTTAAGCTAGTAACATAATTTTCTCACACTTAATTGTGCAGTGAGTTTTACAGTTATATGTATGCATTAGGTAAGCACTTCTATCCACTGCATTGAAAGTACTGTATACATTCGATCATTTCATGCATTCCCTGGGAATCAAACTCATTGAATTATTCCGGAAAGTTGGCAAAGAATGAAAGACCATCCCTAGGTCCCCCCAGTTGGCGATTTCTGCCTCGCCACTGTCATCATGAAACGAAATACAAGTCTGACGTGTCATTTTTCACCCATATCTTAAATCAGGTTTATGCCTGGAGAAAGCTAAAGAATGCTAAAACAAACAATGTGTGTTTTCCAGCAGATAAACATAATGACGTGCGCATCCATGTTGTGGGAGTTATTAGGTTTGATGATTGCACGTCTGCATCGTTGTGAGTCAAATGCTCTGCAAGTCAAATGTCTCGTGTTGCTTCCCCAGTCACCATCTGAACATCACCGAAGTGATATGGGTAATTCTGGAGCCCAGAGTGCAAAGTAGATTTCATCCCCCTTCATCCTTCAAAGAACTGGAGGCTTTTCTTCTTGAAGAATGGCGCAATATTCCACAACCACACACACACTTCTGCACTCGTATGGCAGCGCTCCAGGACTGAAGCTGTTCCATTTGCGAATGGTGGTATGTGTGTGTGTGGCATCCTTAATGAGGACTGACAGGGTTTCATGTTGACTTTGTTTTCCCATTCAATATTTGCAGGAGATTGCTGAAAAAGAGGAACTCCATCAAAGCTCATAACAAACAAAAGGACAACACATTCAGGGAAATGAACGCATCTGTGTCCACGGAGACCCGAAATCTTTCGAAATCCTTGTGTCTCAAGACCGAGATTCAATCTGAGAATGTGATGTGGGAAAGCGCACCATATGGAGAGTGCTCGTGTGGTTCCTGATTTGTTCCACATAATTGATCATTGGTTTCAGAGGGACTTATCACCACCCAGACACCCATGTCGTCTGCACTGGAGGAAAATGGTGTTTGTCATGCAAGCCAGTGCAGAGCTGAGATAAAGAAAATTCTGTCCTATGAATAGTGGATGCTTCAGCAGCACAAGGTTTATATCTACATTGAATTTTTCGCAGCGACTCGGGCATTAAAATATGCCCTGTTGAGCTCAGTTAAACTAGATGTATGAGATTGGGAGCCTGTGTCAACGGTAAGTCTTTGCCAGGCTGGTGGAGCCCAATTTTCTGCTATAGGCAAGGCTGCTTATACCACTAAGTCACTGACAGCTCACTGCAGGGTCAAAAGCTCATGTTCCCCCTTTAACAAGTGGATTTAAGTAGGAAACTTTTTACAAATGTAGAGTAAAACTTCCCATTCCGCGTTGCAGAAGAGCCATGCTCTGGTTCAGGTGAGCTGCAGCGTGTAGGTGAGGCGAGTTTTGAATAGTATGATTACGTTAAAAGAATCATTCAACCAAAACTGAAACTTTTCATATTTGTAGTACTTTTTCATGCAGTGACAAACAATAACAAAGTATTTAATATAAGCCATTTGCTATATTCCAGTACGATCAGACCAATATTATCTTGATCGAAACTTTGAAATTTAAAGGTTTGACATCATTTATGCAAATGTACTATATTTTTGTCTTTTATATTATGATTTCTTTGTCCATTTTGCAACTTCACAGTCATGATCCCCAACTAACATATGTTCAGAGACCGTTTTGCTAACGTTTCCATTATCAAATTTTCTGAATATTTCTGAAGATTCTCTGAATGTTTTAAAAAAATATATTATTTTTAAATATTTTAAAACTTTAGTTTTTTCTTGGTTATGCAAATGAACAGATCATTCTGTTATTATTTTGCAAACATCATGGCAGTGACACTTCTGACTGTTCTCCAAACATTCTGAAATAAGTAGTAACATTCCAAAACATTTCAGAAATTAAAAAAAAAAAAAAAACCTTCCATAAACAGTGGATAAATAATGTTTTTTGTGTGCTTTGATGGTATTTTTTAAAGGGGTCATATCGAAAGTCGTGACGTATTGTCAAGTATGGTGACCCATACTCGAAATTGGTGCTCTGCATTTAACCCATCCAAGTGCACACACACAGCAGTGAGTAGTGAACAAACGCGCACACACACACACACACACAGTGAACACACACCCGGAGCAGTGGGCAGCCATTGCTCCAGCGCCCGGGGAGCAATTGGGGGTTCGGTGCCTTGCTCAAGGGCACCTCAGTCATGGTATCGAAGTCAGAGAGAGTGCTGTTCGTTCACAATCCCCACCTTCAATTCCTGCCGGTGCGAGAATCGAACCGGCAACCTTCAGGTTACAAGCCCGACTCTCTAACCATCAGTTTTCTTTTGACTTTGGAGTGTTAGAAGCTTATATAAGTGCATATATAAGATCCGTAAAGTTGCAAAGACTAAAGTCTCAAACCAAAAGAGATATTCTTTACAGTATAAAAGTTACAAGTCATCCACGCCTTCCTAAAACGCCTCATTTAAACACGCCCCAACAAATCTACGTCTCTGTGTGGGAAGATTTGCATAACACTGCCCAAATGTTTACGCAAAGAAAAAAAGGCGTAACTTTTATTCTCGCTGTAGTATTGTTGCCGCTGCTGCCATGTCGTGGAGACGCTGTGTGTTTCCAAATATAGTAAGGGGCGTAACATTTCTGTCACATGCTTGAGGTATACTGCCAATCACAACGCACTGGATAGCTGGCCGATCAGAGCACACCACACTTTTCAGAATGATGACCTTTGTAAAAAATAAACGCGTTTCAGAAAGGCTGGGCAGAGAGGAGCAACAATAATGTACAGTATGTGGAAAATAATGTGTTTTTTTAACCTTAAACTGCATAAACGCATTGTATTACACCAAATACACAAAATAATGTTTTTTTTTAGCAGCATCGTATGACCCCTAAAAAAAACAAAAAAACAAAAAAAAAACACACACACACACAAAAAAACAGATAACTTTGAACTAACATCCTGTTGTTGTCACTGAAAGAATGTTTGTTCATAACTTTGAGAGAACCTTGCCAGAACGTTAGCCAATATTCTGAAAACGTTCCCTGTTAGTTGGGTCACTATGAATTGTCATTGCATGCAAATGTGAAGATTCTCAAAATACTTTTGTTTTGTGTTCCACAGATAAAATAATTGTCAACAAGTTTGGAACTGATGCTAATTAAATAAAAACAGAACTGGAATTTTGAGTGTACTGTTTCTTTAAGAGACTCAAACAGAATGTCATCTTGGCACAGTATCAGTAGTGTTATCAAAGCACACTTGATCCATATTTAATACACAGATTACTGCACTCTAGCCATTATTTTAGTTTAATTTCATGACCGTTGCATTCTCAATTAGAAATTACAGAACCAAAATAACAGCAGTTTTCAGGGCTAATAAATCTTTAAACAGTACTGAGAGCTGTTTAATTCAGACTGTAAGCTCAAATGAGAGACCTTTAACACTCGTGATTTTAACAAAAAACTCCAAATGGCCAGCTACCTTTCCCTATTTCACTCACACACTGTCGTTACTGTTCATTTCTTTGATTGAGTAAATGGGGGGCCTTGTTGACTTGAATATAGGTGGCTTGTAAAAGCGTCTCAACTAATGTACTATGACAAAGTATTGATCATGACACAAATAGGCTAAGGTCTGTTTGTCTCTGCAGCGAAGGCAGTGTTGGCCATGGGACAAGATGTCAACAGATTCCATCACTCAAGTGTCAGTTTGACAGTGTTCTGGCATTGTGATCTAACACAGATCAGATGGCTTTAATGAATATGACATGTAGAAACACACTTTGCTACAAAACAAGGGATAGTTTTTTGACATTTCGGTGATGCATGCTGTACTGTTGAGGTACTGCAAATGGGTTTTCTCAACTATTTTGTAGTACACATCTCCCAGTAGTCTCCTTAAATAATAATAATAAAAAAGTAGAGATCCATCAAATAAAATAACACATTTCACTGGTATGTTTGTATTACTTTGTACTATTATAGTATTTAATAATATTTTCAGGTTTTTGTTTTAATTTAAGTTTGTTTTAGTCATTTTGTTATGTGATTTTGTCCATTTTATTATTTTATTTTATTGCTTTTATATACCTACGCAAATACCCAATTAACTTTACTCTAAAGAGTCTCATCGATTTCAAAGAATTTAGTTGTTTTATGTATTTATTTATTTATTTATTCCCATTTATACCAGTATACCCAATTAATGAAACTGCAGCAAATAACTCATGAGTAATGTAATTTCTTATGCGGAACATGTTATGTATGACAGTGAAATTCACTTGAATATGGCTTTGTTGGGTAATTCACTGTTATATTTGCCATCCTCAGATGAATGTGGACAGTTCAAGTGCAATCCGTCCAGACAAAGCTGTCGATAGCTTCAGGAAGAAGGATGACATGTTGACCGTTGGGCGTCTCACAAGCACAGGAAAATTATGCCATGATAATTGGGCAAGATAGTCGGTTGAATTGCTCATGACAAATCACGATCAGCCTCAGTTCACAAAACCCACTTCAAGTTGATTATCAGATCATACAGTATGTGAGACGCTGACCAGTCAAACACTTCGGAAAATGGCCTGCAGGTGTCAGATCCAGATTTGGTGGTGATATGGGATTTGAATGTGAAATGAGATTCCTCAGTCATTTCCATGCTGACTTTATATTGCTTCCATCAAAAAAAAAATAAAATAAAAAAATAAAAAATAAAATAAAAATCTTGAATTGAAAGCTTGCTGCAGACTTTTGGCATTAAAGGTGACATATTATGCCCCTTTTTACAATATGCAATATAATTCTCAGGGGTCCCCAGAATGTAACTGAAGTTTCAGCTCAAAATACCACACAGATCATTTATTATATCATTTTGAAAATGCCTATTTTGAGTGGAAGCAGAAACACTCTATATTAGAGCATGTGTCTTTAAATGCAAATGAGCTGCTGCCCCCCGCCCCCTTTTTCAGAAGAGAGCTGCGTCATTACAGCTCGTACCTGCTAAAAACATCTGTTTTGGTTCTGATTAACATGTTTATCGCACTGAAATCATGCGTATTAAACCATATTAGTTCAAACTTGTAATATATGGTTTTCTGAGAGCATGCATCCGAAGCACGCGCACAGAAAGTGGCTGTCACAGCATGTGAGTACTGTTCTCATTCACAAACAAGTTTACGCTAAAAATGCATAAGTTACAAAAACAGTCGGTTATGACTGTGAAGGTAAACAGCTATGAAATAAATCGCATGTTTATTTTAGATCTGTGTGGAGCAGCAATATACAGTAAATAAATCAATAAATCCACTGCTCTGTTGTCTCCTCTGAGGCTGCGACTGTAAATGGTGTTGTGTGCTCGTCTGTGCAGCCAAAGACAGAACATTTAGCATGCTTTGCTCAAACTTTCACCATGGCATTAGAACTGGTACACCGTTGTCCCTTGCGAAATAAAAATGACGGCTCCGTGGGTGGAAACTTACAGATAAAGGGGCGGTAATATTATAATGAGATCCCTTTGCAACGTCACTAGGGGAGCGAGATCAGACTCACTCGTTTTTTCAGACGCTTGCAGAAAAAGGCTTACCAAAACAAAGTTACTGGGTTCAACTTTTTCACGTTTCCTAGGTTGGTAGATGCACCGGAGACCTGATTACAGCATTTAAAACCTGGAAAAGTGAGATTTTCATGATATGTCACCTTTAAAATAGTACTGTTAGGATTTTCTAAAGACGCACAGCGAAGAATTAGCACTGAAAAGGCATGGACAGTTATTTTTGCGCCTTTTGCATTTGTAGGAGTTAAACTTTTAGACTTCAAATTTATGGGAGGAAAGTATTAAAATGAATCATGCACGTGATTTACTAACGTTTGCACTCGTCAAATTACTGGTATTTGCGCCATTATTTAACTCCCAAAAAAGCATGTCTTAAAGCCAGAGATGGGAATAACGGCGTTATAAATAAACGGCGTTACTAATAGTGTTATTTTTTTCAGTAACGAGTAATCAAACAAATTACTGTTTCCCCCGTTACAACGCCGTTACTGTTACTGACAATAAAATGTGGCGTTACTATAATTTATTATAATATTATTATAATTGTATTTTTCAGTTCATCTGAATGGATGCGCAGTGTAGCTGTATTTAACGTACCGTAAACTCTAGTGTGACGGCGCACATCTTGCCGTCGCTTTGTCTCACAAGCGCAAAGAAAGATACAAAGCAAGAGAGTCTTTCATAACATGTTGAATTGACGCGCTACATGTAAACGATATTCTTTGTTGTATTTTCCTGTCAAAATAACGGAGTTCCTTTGGAATTCTTCAGCTTTTAAGAACTGCCGGGTTTTATCTTATCGATTTTTTTCCCCTTTTTTATAGAAACACTAAATGACAAACAATATCTTAAGCTCCACCACCAGTCCTAAGTTCAGTCAACATGACAAATATGCATTCATACTTGGTTATTCTAATTACTGAAATTCTATCATCATATAATGCTAAATTATCATAATATCATATTATAATGCTTGACTGACTGATGCTAAGTGTCAGTAGATAAATTGTGTAGATTAATATACAATGTTTTATAATAATAATTTATTCTATTTAATGTCCATTTCATTAATTTAACATATTTAATATAGGGGGCATCCAAGTTGTTTGACATTTAAACTTTTTTTTTTTTTTTTTTTTTTAAGTAACGCAATAGTTACTTTCCCTGGTAATTAGTTACTTTTATAATGATGTATCTCAGTTACTAACTCAGTTACTATTTGTGAGAAGTAACTAGTAACTATAACTAATTACTTTTTTAAAGTAACGTGCCCAACACTGCTTAAAGCATGCAATAATTTGTGCTGCTCTTGGTAGATTGCGTTGGTCATTATGCAAACAATCTGGCTGTGTCGGTGTTCTTTAATGTGTACATTGTTAGTAAATCACCCGCCAAATTTTTCCCTCCCATCTGCGCTTTTATGGAATTGCGCTCTAACGCTAATTTGCCTTGTTTAGTAAATCTGGCCCACAAAGGGGCAAAGTAAGTGTAAAACAAACTTCCTGGAGGTCTTTCAGGGAAGTAGGAGGAGAAACCCAGCAACTTTTGGGATATCAAATTAGCCAGATTCCTAAATAAATAAATAAATACATAAATAATAAATAAGGCATCCATTAAATATAGCTAAATTATGGTGAGTTTGGCAGACAGGATGGTGTAAGATGTATTTTGAGGGCTTCTCAAGTTTTGCTCTCATGACAATGTCCCTTTTGCTAATGCTTTTGTTTGTTGCCTTTGTCATCGTGACACATTACCAGCACTGAAAATAGATTCAACGCGTTCTCTGACGCAGCGTAAACTAGTGTGTGGGTGTCCTAAATATCCAACACAGTGTAAACATATGTTAGTGCGGAACTGCTGACTGGGACAGTGGGAATTTCAACTTTATCAGAGTGCTTTTGCCATGGGATGAGTCATCGTCTTAGTGGGATGATTTCAGGGATAGCTGTTGATGTCTCTTTTGTGCATGAAACACTGAGTGCATTCCTAGGTTTCTCTTTTTCTTTGGTTCATGTTTGTATTCTCATACAGAATCTAAAGAGAAAAAAAGCCTCCATTAATTCTGCATCACTGCAATGAACAGTTCAGCTCACTTCAACATGTTCAACCTACACAATATGCATTTAGTTTATACAACTGAAGTACAGATTAATATTTAATGCTTATAACAAAACATTATGTTGACTCCTGTTGTTACGGTAAATGGCTCTCAGAAAATCTGAGAGCATTAGATGGCATGATGTGCAATTTGCTCAGATACATACAGCACAGCCGTTATACTGTATGTGCATCATGCAGCATGCATATGGTATATACATGTGTATTGTGTTGAATTAAAGTTAACATGAAATCAAAATTTTTATTTACTAGTTTATTTACTTAATGCATGTTTCTGGTCTTGGTCTTACTGTGCATGATTCGCAAGTAGATGTTATTCCAAAAGAAAAAAAAAATAAAAATTTCCAAATCAGTGTCCTTTCACACCAGAATATCTAGAAACAATTATGGCCATTAAATTATACGTGTTAGTTTAAAAAGACAGCATAGATGAAATTTTAGCTCATTACTGCGATGGCCGGATGCAGCTAAGCAAACGCTAGATAATGTGTTGAAGTCAAGTCTTTTTAGCGGTGAGAAAAATCAAGCATTTACAAAAACATCAATATATGTCAAAACTACATGTGTCAAAAGTAAGCAAATGGCTAGACTATATATCAATTTGCTTACTTTTGACAATTTGCTGTTGGCAAAAAAAAAAAAAAAACAGAATAAATAATCTTGCCAAGCAGATGCTTTCCTCATAAATAAAATGATTTTGATGAAGTTGATCTTGTTAGATGCAAAATAATTGAATACATTAATGAAAAATCTGTTCATCTGTGCACACATAAGTAGACCCAGACATTTAACCATCCTTTGAAAAGTGTATTTATTTTCTCTATTTCTAAATATTTGTTAAAGCTAATGCCTGCACTTAAACTGTCAGAGGTCTAAATAGACTTTGTTCATTTATTTAGTCATTTTAAGCCTTTAATTGATTCTAAATTGAATTCAAGTTGATCTTGAGGGATTTGGGTGAATATATGCTTTTGTAAATGCTTGATTTTTCTCACCGCTAAAAAGGCTTGACTTCAACACATTATCTAGAGTTTTCTTAGCTGCATCCGGCCATCGCAGTAATGAGCTAAAATTTCATCTATGCTGTCTTTTTTAAACTAATATAGTATAATTTAATGGCCATAATTTTTTCTAGGAATTCTGGTTGGAAAGTACACTGTGATTCATGCGTGGCAATTTATTCTCGTTAGTGATCTAAGAATATGTAGAGAGTTTGACGCTTGTGTCGCCACATGCCCTGTGGAACATCTCACCAAACCCACAAAAAATCTGCTCTTGCGTCCAGTATGACTCTTCCATACTATTTTACGGACATGAATTTGAATGAATTATACTAGTGTCTGCTTGAAACATAAATATCTGAATGCATTGGCATGGGCAAACTCCAAGTCACTTACTTTTAAAATCTACAAACCAAAACTTTGAGCTGTCTGGATCACGTAGTACACACCTCCACATGTTTGTCGCTAAGCATTTCTCTGACATGCCCTGTGAGCTTTGCCAGCCCTGGAAGAGCGCGAGTGCTTCCCCGAACTCCCAGCAGCCGTTAAACTGTATTCCACGCACCAGGTCTGAAAATGTTTTGTCAAGTGTGAACAGCAAGTGATGCCTCGCAGCTACAGTACCACACTTTCCATGACAGACTTTTCATTTTCATCTGCTAGAATGCATCTCCCATCAGCCACACTTATTTTGTAGATTAGTAAAAAGCACTTGCCATGTGCAGGGTGTAGTTTCTTTTTCTTTTTTCATTGCATCAGATGGACAAATCCAATGTATTTTGTTGACACAGCTAGTAGTAATAACGTTACATAGACTACTGTCTATTATAGAGCTCTGTTTTTGTGCATTTCTGACAGACATACTGTAATAGTTTTCAGTAATTATTTCTGCAGTTTGCATAGTCTGTTTTTTAGAGTGAGTCATTGGATAATTTTTTTAACTGATTTGTTCCAAAACATTGATTCATTCAGGAACAAAACGCCACTGCCATGTGCTTGGAGTTGCATGGTTGATTCTGCTTTATATTGTTGTCGTTCACAAAAAAAAAAAAAAAAAAAAATACACTTTCTTTCTAAATATAACTTTATCAATAACTACAAAACAAATTCAGGACACAATTGTTACGCTTTTACTAATTTTTGCATACTTTATTTTTAATAAGATCGTTTTTGTCAGTTTAATTCTTATGCTAATTTGATATTTATTTCTAGAATGACACATATCAGGGTTTTATACTGCATTTTGTGTAGCTTGCAAAACTAAACTGCTAAACTTAAGGATAAAATAAACTGCTAAACTTAAGGATAAAACAAACTGCTAAACTTAAGGATAAAACATAAACTTGCATTCACTGTTCACAAATAAAGGGAAAGAAACAAATCTCAGTCTACTTGTCTGTTTGCCACCCTCTAAAATGTATCCATATACAATTGATCCATTATGCTGCAATTTGATTTATTTATCATATATTGAGAAGCAAAGTGTCATTTGCTTGACTCTGCAACTGTTAAAGAAGAAATAAAATCATGAGGATTTGGAATGACATGAGGGGGAGTAAATGATGACAGAACTTTCATTTTTGGCTGAACTATTCTTCAACCCCCAAACTGTGTTTTTCTCTGGATTTACTAACTCTTATTCAGCTCATAAACATCAGCATTATTGAGCTGTGTATGTCAGCATGGGAGGGTTAAAGATTTCCACACAGCATCTCTTCCATAAGCCATCTTCTCTGGATTCGAATTGTCCCATGCAATAAAAGTACTAGTTAGTACAACAGAATACACATACTTTTGTACCAAGTGCCAAGGAGTAACTTTTTAACTTGATATGCAGCTACTGTACAGTATATCCATCTAAATTTATACTAACGACCCTTTCTTGCCTCATTATACACTTTATGCATTCATTATATACAATTACAGACAACCTTTATGCATCTAAAAAAAATCTGTCTGTGTAAAGTGGATAACTTTTTTTTTTTTTTTCCCCTCTTACTTCAGGTTTACTTCATGCAAGCCTTCCAGTTAGCAGAGTCAGTGTAAACAGACAATTACTGGCGGTAAAACTCAGTACAAATGTTTCCTCTGTCAAGCTACCCTTGGGGCAAACACATTAAATCAAGAACTCATTCCAAAATGCAAGAAATAGCAGCAGAGACAAATAAAAGGCTAAAAATACTGAATATTACAGCTGGAATGTGCAAAAGTGACTCAGCTTAAGTTTAGTAGCTTCTGCTGTTATTTTTGATGGAACTCCGAAAGCTGCATGGATGCGGTCATGTCACAGGCATTCACATAAAAAATAAAAAATAGACTCAAAAAGCTTCATTAGGCTGTGTATTGCAGTGAATTTACTATAGCTAAAGGCCATTTTTTTGGCTTGATACACAACACATGGCTTCTAAAGGCTTATTGTTTTTATAAAACAACAGAAACAGCATTAAAATAAATGACAAACAATGGGTGAATCTAACAAAGTGTTGTTGTTTTTTTTGTTTTGTTTTTCTTATGAAGTTTCTTATGCTCATCAAGACTCCACTATTTGGTCAAAAATACAGGAGAAAAAAGCAGTAATATTGTGAAATATTATTGTAATTTAAAATGGTTTTCTATTTTAATATACTTTAAAATATAATTTATTCCTGTGATCAAAGCTGAATTTTCAATATCATTACTCCAGTCTTCAGATCCTGTCACATGATCCTTCAAAAATCTTTCTAATATGCTGACTTATTATCAGTGCTGGAAACAGTTGTGCTGTTTTTGGAACCTGTGATTTTTTTATTTTTTTATTTATTTTTTTTTTTATTATTATTATTTTTGTTTTTCCCCCTCAGGATTCTTTGATTAATAAAAAGTTTAAAAGAACAGCATTTATTCAACTTATAAGTATTTTCTAACAATATACACTTATAATGTTTTTGTTATTAACTTTAATAATTAAAACAAACAATAGCAATTTATGATACTATAGAATACTTTTATCAAACCAGATTTCAGAAACATAACTATGCTTTTTATTATGAGCCGTATGGTGTAGCCTTTAAAAAATGGCACTGCAGTACAGTAGATGCCAGAAAGTCTTATTGTATAGAGTTTCTTCTCTTTTTCTCGACTCCATCACATGCATATATCCAGGCTCCATTTTTATTGCAAGTCACATAACAAATGAGGCCCCTGCATTTTGATGGTGGTCTTAAATGGTTCCACTTCTCAGACTGAGCTCTTTCTCCTTGTCATAGGAGTGACACCATAAAGCACACGAGCTACACTCAGTGTAAAGGTATATATGGGTGCATGTATAGGCGAGAGGTAGGGATAAACCTGTATTATATGGTTGTCAAGTAAATAGGATCCCAGCAAAGCTCACTGCGGTACATGCATGCAGACTAGCGAGCAGAGCTCCATTAATCATGCAATGGGAGGGAATGAGGACAGATATGGAGCTGCGACAGATGTGAGAAAGCCACCAGTGATGGTGAATGCTTCTAATCGTTATTGTTCTCGTGTAAAGAAAAAGCACATGGTGGTTCTGCTGGTCTTATTTAAAGTCACTGTGCAACCAAAACTGACCTTCGGTTTTTGAAAGAAGTCTCTTATTCTTAACAAGCTTGCATTTAATTCACCAAAAATGCAGTAGAAACAGTAATTTGAAATATTATTAAAATGTTAAATAACTATCTTCTGTTGTAACATTATAAAACTATTTTCACTTTTGATCCATTTAATACAATGAATAAAAATAAATCAAAAATAATAATAATCTTAAACCAGGGTTATGATAATCATCATCATCCTCATCATCATCAAACAATCCTCAACCATAATCTTACATCTTTATCCCTAAACCAAGGTTATTATTATTATTATTATTATTATTATTATTATTATTATTATTAGCTAAAACTAAATATAAATAAAACTAACACTAAACAACTACATACATTAAATGGATATAATATATATTAAATAACTATATATTACATATATAACATTGTTTAAAGTAAAATGTTAAACTAAAATCTAAATGAAAAAAAATAATACATTTAATTTAATACAAACTTGAGAATTTAAACAAATAAAAATGATGCATGCACACACACACGCACACACACACACACACTTTATAAAATGTTTTTTAGATGTTACATATGAATGAACATACAAAAATGACTAAACCTGAAACTAAATTTACTATGAAAGCATAACATATAAAAATAAAATTCCAATTCAAAATTTTAGCAAAAAAACATAACAGTATAATTAATTACTAAAATAACACTGCCCCAAATTAACAGTACACACTGTACATCTCACAAGGCATACAGGCTTTTCTAAATGTGTGTTTTTATCAGCTTTATAGCTGGTCAGACAACTCCAAATCTCTTCTATGTATAATTTCACAATGTGTGAATGTGAAACTGGGGAATTATGCAAAATATTTAGTCTCAGGGATTTAACTGTCGTCGTCACCCACTTCAAATGTGCCAGCGCACATCATTCGGGCCGTTCTGTCTATCTGCCACAGATACCTAGAGATTTGAACTCCGCTGCAAGCCTAAAATAACCCGCAACTAATCAAAGGAGAATCCATTAAGAAGCATAAATTCTCAACTGTCGCTTATAAATGTAACTGCGTCCAAAAACTGCAGTCTGTATGTATGTGCAGGACGGCAGGGCTTGAGTGGGTGAACACCAGTCAATCAAGGTCATTTGGAGCCCGATGGCGTCTCCCGACAGCCAGCGTAATCAATTGCCCTATGGACCTTTGTAAAATGCAGCAAAAAGGGAGCAATAACTCCACTGACACCAAATAAACAGAAAATAAGGTTATGCGTATTAGCTTTGCTCCACTCGGGTACATTTCATCAGGAAAAAGAGAAGGACTTGAAAAGCTAAATCAATAGTTAATTATATCAGGCATAAACATAAATACAGTTGTGCTAGTACCTTGGCGAGGATTGCTAAGTATTGGTCTTCATGGGTTTTAAGAGACCCATTTCATCTTATGTAGCTGGTGGTCTATTAAATGCACATGGTGTATTTCTACACAAATTATTTACTTAAGTACAAAAAAGGAAAGTAAACTAAGAAATAAATAATCCAAATGTAGTTTAGCCAGAAGCAACTGACCAGCGAAGTGTTGCATGGGCAAGTTTGGATTGTAAGCCATTAGTGGAACAAATGGAAAGCATTCATCAAGCCACCCGTGTTTACGATCGGTAAAAACATGCCCTAATGAGGAAGACAAGATTACAATTCAAAAAAGCATGAAGAGAAGCCATAAATATGAGCCTGGGATCAATTTCTATTTGACTGTTCTTGTTTTATACGGTTTGAGATTTTATTCATGTACTTATTTACACACCTCTTGTCATTTGGAAGCTGTTTTATCACAAGTATTTGGAACATTTTTGATATTCCTATATAAGTCAGTTGGAGTTATGTGTGATGAAAAGACCTTCCTTCTGTATATTGTGAATGGATCACTGAGTCAAGAATCAGTTCAGTCTGACTTGTGAACGAATCATTCAGACTGCTTTGGTTTAAAAAGATTAATTGTAAAGATTAATTTCAGCAGAATGATTCATGTACAATTCATCAATCGTTCTAATTTTCATTTAGTATACAATTTTTGTACCAAAATAACAATCTAAAAGTGAAATAAAATGTATAAAATTATATAGACATATAAAAAATAAAAATGATCAAAACAAAATGACTAAAGCTTTAGAATAAACTGAAAACAGAAAAAAAACTGATTTAAAATATTAATAAAAACTATAATAGTATATTAATGATATGAGCAGCTCAACTGTTTTCAACATTGATAATAATAAGCAATGTTTCTTGAGCGGCAAATCAGCAAATTTCTGAAGGATCGGGACACTGAAGACTGCTGAAAATTTAGCTTTGATCACAGGAATACGTTACATTTTAACATATATTAACATAAAAAAACTTATTTTAAATTGTAATAATATTTTACAATATTACTGTTTTTATGCTTGATCAAATAAATGCAGCCTTAGTGAGCAGAAGAGACTACTTTCAGAAACAATTTAAAAATCTTACCGACCCCAAACATTTCAACAGTAATGTTCTAAGAATTGGCCAGAGTATTCTTCAAAAACAAAAAGTATTAAAAGCACTGGTAGCATGTGGTGTTTCACATCCTCAAACAAGCCTTCTCTGAAGACGCGACCAGCATACAAACAAGCCTTCTCTGAAGACGCGACCAGCATACAAACAAGACTTCTCTGAAGACGCGACCAGCATCTTCGCAGGGAATCCGAACGTGCAGAGCAGATTCCCAACAAATCAAAGTTCAGAGGCCTCGGCTGATCAGTGTGATTCACCAGCTGACACCCACAGAGCCAAACCCAGCGAGAGGCTGTAAGATCAACTCATCAAGCACCTGCTCGTGTGTCTCATCACCCATTCCCTGTGTTCCCCTGCTTGTTTTACTGCCATTTAATGTGCAGCGGAAGAACGGCAGATTCATCATGCATGAGTCTGTGATACTGCATTGACTTTCTGATGAGGAGAACTGCGTAATTCTTAAGTGTGACGCTTGCTGTTGACAAACAAGCTGTTGACGCCAACCTGCATAAATTTAAGTAACTCGCATATCAGTGCATTGACTTTTATCCACCTAGTTTCATGTTACTAGTTCACATTTCTAGCCTAGAACTGAATGTAGACAATTTAGACTAGAAGAGACCTTATATGTTTGCTAGTGTGACGTTTAGGAATGTGTAATTATGAAACATGGTGAAAAAAAAAAAAGTCTGGGTTACTTCACATGTATTGTACAAATATAGATAATTTATTTGCTACTTTCATTTCATATATATATATATATATATATATATATATATATATAATGTTTGTGTGTGCGTGCGTGTGTGTATAGATAGATAGATAGATTGATAGATAGAGGTTATATAATTAAATTCAGCATTAATCATAAAGTCAGCATTACGACATTAAACTTAGAATTGGGGAATAAAAACATGCTTTATTGTCATGAAAGTGTCTTAAAATAAGCTACATTTTTGGTGCAAAGTATAATTTATTTTATTATGATGATGATGATTATTATCACCATTATCATCTGATCTTGGCATAAATTATGATCCAGACATGTTTTTGATAAGTTTGTTCAAGTATATCTTGTTTACTTGCTGGTAAGTTTTTCAAAAAAAAAATAAATAAATAAATAAATAAAAAATCAGTAACTTTCAAAGATTTGATGCCACTAATCTTGCAAACACATCCAGCATCATCTTCTTCCTCAAAAGCACTCATTGTTACAGCTTCAGAACATGACTTTTGTTTTCTGGTGATCAAAAGAAAAAAAAAAAAAAACGCTGTGCACTGGCGCTTATAAATGTTGTAAAATCAACCAATAACCAAAGGAGCTTGTCATTTTAAGAAATCTCTTGGCATTTTGTTGTGAAATATGCATCAGATGCTCAGTCTGGGTGAGCTGGGTGATGCTCAGGATTATTTTCCGCCTCACCCATCATTGCTCAGCAATCTGCGTTCAATAGCAGCTGTGCTGAACGCTAAAGCAACGTCTCTGCCCGACCTGCAGACTTCAGACTCAATTTCTACACTTTTATGTCGCACCCTACAAACTTTTTTGACCATTCCTGCTGTAATGACAGAGTTTGGGTCAGCCAAAGCAGTGCTATCGCTATATTGTTCATGCAGTATCCATAAACATGAGATGCTGTAGTGGGAGGGGCTTGTCAAGAGACATCGTTCTCACTTCAATCGCACCTCCTTAATTTACACCCACTGCGTTTACAACCATCTGCCTCCTGAACCTGAGTTCACAACTCCCGTCAGCTCCTGAGCCTGTTACGAATGAAGACCTCCTACTGCTTCTCTCCCACCAGCAAAGGATAAGAAAGGTGACTTTATGGCCAAGAGTAACTTAGCTTTCTGTAACACTTTACTTGAAGCTGGTATATCCCATTCACTGCATTAAATAGCAGGGAAGTATAGGATTATAATAGAATTTTATATGGGAATAAATGCAGTTTAACTTATTTTCATTTTATTGCATTGTTTGTTTTTTTTTAATCTTTTTAAACAATATTTATATTGTATGTATTTTATTATTTTGACTGTTTTTAATTCTCATTAGGTATAATGCACTAATTGTATATAATTTTCTATAATTCTAAATGATTGTAGCATATAATAGGCTACTCAAATTAAAGTCAATACAACAAGTAAAGTGTGATAGATATGTCATAAATGACATATCTATATGTGTATGTATATATATAAATATATATATATTACTTATGTTTGCTGGTGAACCAAATTTATTTAGTTGGTTGTTGATTTAATTTGGTTTCACTTTATGCAATGCAGTATATATTGATATGTTGCTGTTTAGCAGGTGTTGAACTTTTCCAGATCTTTGTGCAAAGCAGTCCACAAAACTGACTATATTACAGAAAAGGGACATATAAATGTCTCTGATTTACAATGTAATATTCCAGCATGAAAGTGCCCTTGCTTTCACTCTCTGTGACTCTCAGTTCTTTTCAAATCACTGCCCTTTTCAAGGAATTCCACAGTCTGAATGCAATTATACTACCAAGTTTGTGAGGCTTATGTAACTCATTGACATATTAATACCGAGAAAGCTTCCAAAATAATAGTGCTGATAGAACGTATTACAAATAGAATGTGAATGTGAGTTAATGCATTAATATTCCAGATCTGAGAGAAAAATGTCTCATTGTACAATTGTTCTCTGGCTATTTCCCATGCTGCCTGTAATGTTTACCAGTGAATCATGGAGCATTGTGGCCCACCTCCACCACCTCTGAAGAAGGATTTACACTTCAAACAATGTGCCTCTCTGCAGGTAGCGTGACGAGGAGTATTATTTATATCAAACTCTTGAGCAAATGCATGCTGAAAAGGTGAAAAGCTCTACACTCCCCCGGACACAGAGAGAAAGACCTGAATATGTTTTCTCACAGGAGGATAAAATAAGCCCATGACTCATTTATATTCATTTGTGCATGTGTGCGTGTCCATTGGTGATGTATTTGTACAAATGTGTGTAATGACATGTTGATGACACATGGAGAAATGTCCGAGTTGATCTAATAAAGGAATAGTTCACTCATTCTCAGGCCATCCAAGATGTAGATGAGTTTGTTTCTTCATCAGATTTGGAGAAATGTAGCATTCCATCACTTGCTCAGTAGTGGATCCTCTGCAGTGAATGGGTGCCGTCAGAATGAGAGTCCAAACAGCTGATAAAAAAATCACAATAATCCACAAATAATCCACACCACTCCAGTCCAGCAATTAACATCTTGTGAAGTGTAAAGTTGTTTGTACGTGTTTGTAAGAAACTAATCTGTCAGTAAGGCGTTTTAACTTCAAACTGTTGCTTGTGGCTGGAATACGAGTCCTTATAAAAATGAGATGCAACTATTTTCCACATTTTAGAATAATAGTAAAGTCATCCAAACTTTTGACAGTGTTTAATTTGGGGCGTAATGTAGCTGCATGCATGTGCAAAAGCCCAGGGCGATGTTAATGCAAATACATTAAATAGCACCTGCAACGTAATTCATTAGTCATTTCAGGAAGTGCGTACACAAATTAATAACAGGAAAAGGCAGATATTAATCTCATACTCATACCTGCTGTCATTGAGGCAAAACAGAGACAATGCTTCTGGATTGCTGGCTGCATAAACGTGATACTAAATCATTTTCAAGAGCTTTTAGTAAGGAGCTGTTGCATTTTACATTTATATTTTTGCATTTGGCAGATGGTTTTATTGCTTTACATAAATGTAATTGTTATCTATAACAAAAGCTTTCAGCATTGATATCATCTTATTTCAGTTTTTTTAAGTATTGCTTTTTAAACAATTGTTTTCTTTCTCTGCCTCTGCTTCTCTCTACAGCAATGAAATATGTTTAGAAATGCAAAAACTCCTTGTGTTTGAAATAAATGGGTACTTTTAGGTATTTCATCAAGTTCTCAACTAGAAGTTGTCAGCCATGATGCATCACATGACCAACCACCATCATCCAACTTTTTGTAATGTTGCTGCTGTTTGAGAGTGATGCAACTTCTAATGAAAATGGCTTATTGTGTTGATGCCAATTACTCCATGCAAAAGCTTCCGAGACGCACAAACACTGCACGACTAAGATGAAAGCAGCGCTAAATTTATCTTTTGAATGGTCTGTAGCCGTTCAGAATATGTCTAATGAGGCAAATTCCTAATGCATAAATTTCCCCCCAGGCTGACAATCCGCCAGCATCGCACACTGCGACGAACATATAGGCCTGACAAGAGCTCACAAATATATTTTCACAATGAATACTAATCATTTTGGATTCAGCATGAGAAGCAGTTATTAAAGATGTTCAAAGTCATAACGCAGACAGACATTAAGTACTATACAGTGAACGGCGATGGCAAATATTTAGGATCTCCTAATCACACTTTGCAGACAATTTATGCTTGTTGTTGTTTATCTGTTCAGCGTTTTAAATGGAAAACATGATTATCCTTTTTGTACCGCAATTAACATTTCAACACTCATTAAACAAACTCTTCAGCCAAAAAACATTCATTAAAATGATTGTCGCTGACGAACCCCCATCGTTTTTATTCATTTTCAGTTTTCAAACCAACAAATAAATGCATTTATCTTCACATATTTAGATATAGAATAGCTAATCAATATTCCTTCATCCAAAGCTGAAAACGCCTATCCGCTTGTGCATGTAATGGTTTTGTATGCATGCTATACACCATGCTAAACACTTCCAAGAAAGACATTACATGAATTTGCTTGTTCGATCTTATTTCATACATTGCATGTAAAAGAATCACTCAGTTTCATTGATTTCTTCAACCACTGTTATTTCAGCTGACAGTTGCATTGCTTCAAAATGTGCTGCAGCTTCGTATTGGTTTGTCTTTTGGAGTTGTTGTACATTACACTTACGCATTTATACAACAATTGAAAATCTCTTGGAAAATTATATCTTCCCTTTTTTATTTGTTTTTTTTTTTTAAACACTGCCACCAGTTTGTCTCTTTCTCAGGGTGTTAAACTGCAGCAGTGAGAGTTTGTATAGTCAAATTTTATCCTTTGCAATTTGAGAATTCATAAATTTATATGTACGTATATTTACATATACAAGCTATACCGTATGTTATTGCATATGTTTGCCTATCCACTTGTGTAGGTAATAGTTTTATATGCATGCTATACACCATGCTCAACACTTCCGAGAAAAACATGACATGGGTTTGCTTGCTGAATCTTATTTTTATTCATCGATTTCTTCATCTACTGTTATTTCAGCTGACAGTTGCATTGCTTCAAAACGTGCCGCAGCTCCGTATTGTTTTGTCGAATAACATTTTTGGGTTATTGGTTTTGTCAGTCAGAGGGAGCTGGTGTAATTAGGCCACAGTATTAATAGAAGAGCTTTGAGAGCGAGAGAGAAAAATAGACAGTGCACTTGATAGCTCGGTTCTGATATGTGTACTTGAGCTGGTGTCATCAGGGTGTTGAAGTTAATTGGGGTAGGTCTCCAGTTTACCGCCTGTGTGCCTCCGTTGTGATTTAAGCGAGCATCAAACCATTTGGAGTGAAAATAGAAATCTAGATGTAGACATGTTCATTTAGAACCAGGCCCAGTGAACGCAGTGTTGTCTGATCTAGGCATCAAATATGCTCTCGCTCGCATTTGACCAGGTCACTATGTGGCCAAACAGAAAACCAAGGTAGAGGAAGTATTTTCACTCTGTAATCACTGGTTTAGAGCTGAAAAATGGTCCGAATGTGGACCAGGTGTGAGACTAGTAAACAAATATTTTATTCTTTTAAACCTCAGGTAGAAGTTGCACTACCTTTTTGAGTCCAGCTAACATCATAACAAACAAACACGAAACTGTTCAGAGATCAGCAGCTTGAGGGCTTTGACCTCTGCACGTTGAAGGTGAGTCTGTGTCTGGAGCGCTTGTTTACATGGGGTCATTGCTCTCACCAAATGTTTGTTCATGTCAGATATGTAATATGAATTAAACATAACATTCAAACAGCAGTTGATTTGATGCTGGGAGTTGAAGTTATTGATTATTTTGACTCATGTCTGGAGCAAATACACAGGTATTCCATTCAAGAAGATTAGATTTTTATTTGAGTATGAAAGATATCAGATTATTTTTCTTTAATAAGGTATTTTAAAGTCAGATCACTGTTTAAAAGACCTGACTACACCAACTTTATCGAGCATATACTGTAAGACTGATTTTCAAATTGTATTGGAGTATATTTTAAAAGAAATACACAAACTTTTTTTGTTTTTTTTTTAAGGTAGTTAATTATCGATGCATAATACACACATACACACACACACACACACACACACATGAATGCATTAAGAGATTCAAAATGTATTGGATTAATTGGTCTTATACAAAGAAAAGGCATCCTGTTCTTTATCTTTCATTTCAGTGTAATGAAATTCTTTAGAATTTGTTTACACACAAATGTTTAAATGTTTTAATGTTCAGTTACTTACTTCCTCTGTACATACATGCATACATACATGTTACCGTTAGTTTGTAAACATTTAATTTAATTTTATTGTATTATTTTTTAATTTTCAGGGTTTATTTTTTATTTATTTATTTTTTTTTAACACGCGCACACACACACACACACACACACACACACACACACACACACACACACACACACACACACACACACACGCGCGCGCGCGCACACACACACACACATTTTCAGTTTTAGATGTTTTAACCTCTTAAGACCCGAGAAAAAAGTTTTAGGAAAAAAAAAAAAAAAATTATTATTATTTTTTTTTTTTTCATGTCTTTACATTGTTTAGAAAAATGATATTTCATTTATAAGTTATGCTATGTCCTCAGTAGAGGCCATCAGGACTCAATTTCTTTAAAAAAATGAAAAAGACATGAATGAACATGCATAGGTAAAAACAATTGATTTTTTTAAATCACCAATACATTTTTAGTTTTTCAAGATTTCAAGATTTTTCAAGAAGTTTACCAAACTTTGTATAAAGATGATTCTGAACTATAACAGAATGATTCGATATACCATTTGTCTTTCTGCAAAATGTGTGTAAAATGGCCATAAATGGGTTTTCTCATTATATCCAATGTATCTATAAACTAAATCAAATTTGCATATTAATGTATTTTTGGGGCAACATGTAATCAAAAAAAGAAGTGTAATAATGGGAGTAATAATTGACAAGATTTTCATAATAATATATAATATTTCATAGAATATTGAAATATAATTTCTTTCCCTATTCATTTGTTATGCCTCCCGGTGTCCTCATATGAGGACATGTATGAAATCAACGTCCGGTTTCGTAACAGAAAGTCATATTTTCCTGAGATGTTAATTTATGACACACAATTTAAAAATTAGACAGATTTAAATGATAACTACAAAATATTATCATATTTCCATAAGAGTGTCACTAAATTAATTTCAGACATGTTTGAAGACCAAGGCGAGGGAGTGGTCATGGTGAAACATCCAAACATTTGGTATCTCTGAAAAACCCTGAATGTGCTCTGTACATGACACCCAGACTTAAAACTGTGGCATGTATAATGTCAGAGAAATTCACTAAAAAATAATGTCTTCATATGAGGTCGCAGGGTCTTAAGAGGTTAATTTATTTCCATTTAGTTATTTTACTTTAATTTAAGATACATGTTCCATATAATATTTATATTTGATTTTATTTCAGCTTTATTTCAATTAACAAAAATGTGTTTAATAGTTTTAGCTAACAATAACAACCCTGACACTCCAGCATCCTATTCTGAAGACCTCAAACGTCCAAAAAAAACCCATCCAAAACAGCTGTGTTGGACGTTTCAGCACTGATTATGTGCAAATGCTTGAGTTTAGAGCTTACCAAGGAATATTGTCTGGTTTTCTTCCTAATTAGGGACCGTAACTGTTTGCGAAACAAAGTTATAGCTTTGTTTGTTGTAATACTAGGTCCAATTTTGCAGCCCATTGAACTTCTGGCATTGACCATGAGATTTTGATGCACCAAATTTCATCCAAATATTGTTTTGGAAGTTGCACTTATGAATATCATCTGAGCCTTGATTCCTGCAGAGATCTGAGTTTGTGAGAATTATACTCATGAATATGAAAATAAAACTTTCTGGTTTACTTTCTGCTGTGTTACCATTGGCTGGATAGCGACAAGACTCACGTTGTGACCTCAGGGAAACATTACGTTCATGTTTTACACTGAATCCAATGTGCCATTAGTCAGAACAGGAAAACCGCTCAGCCAGAGGCAGGAACAAAATTGAGATGGGATCCCTCCAAGATGAAAGCAAAGCAGGAAGTGGATTGGTTTCCTTGCATAGGCATGCTGTGACTCGTGATTGGGAGTTCTCTGCAAAACAGCCAAACTTCTCATCAAAAAAAAAAAAAAATAAATAAAATAAATAAATAAATAATAAAATAATAAATAAAAAGAGAGAGAGAGAGAGAGATTTTGAGAGAGATTAATATTGCATGTGTTTATTTATTTTCTTCTGTCAATCAGCATTATTTAGTAATGTGCTGTGTAGAAGCCAAATGCTTTAACTGAACCGCACAGCGTTGATAAACTATCCGCACAATCCACTGAACAAGTAAACTGTTGTGTAGTGGACAAATAAACTGCATGTCCAGTGGCACTGGTGCATACACAGACACACAGGTGTAGCATGTTGAGGTACTTTTTTTTTTTTTTTTTTTTTTGCTATTTGCTCTCATAGTAAGACCTTGCATAAATTGGTTGTTACTGCACAGGAAGAGTCTCTTCAAAGACAGACAACAACAAGCTAAAGCTGTGCATACATACACTAAACACAGTGAAGGTGACACTCATAAACCACATCAAAGAATGTTATCAACAAGACGCATAGCAACAAACATTGCAAAACCAGGATAAATTATGATGGAAACACTAAAAACAGTGAGCAATATATTAAATATGTAAAAATAATAATAATAATAATAATAAAATATAAATTTGTTGTAGGCATTGCATTTTTTTTTTTCAAATTGAAAATATATTACAGTTAAAACTTCAGAAAATAATTTACAGTTATACATTTTTAACTTTCTTTATTTACTTAATTATTTGTTTATTTATTCCAACATATTGTTATTATTATTATGATGATGATTATTATTATTATTATTATTATTATTATTATTATTATTATTATTATTATTATTATTATTATTATTATTATTATTATCTTTCCCTCACAATTTGCTGAAGGTTTTCAGTATTTTTTTTTTGTTATGATTTAATGTTTCTCTGACACAGGCATACACTGGAGGTCACGCTATTATCAAAACTGCATTTACAAAACTGATTAAGTTACTATATAGCCTTGTGTGCACAGTTGGTCAATTTTTTGCTTTCACAACAGCATACATACTAGCACAATACTAGGACTATAGGGCTACCTTGTGTGTCCTCAGAGGCATATGAAGTCAAGACTTATTGAATGCAATAGCCACCAAGGTTGCACAATGTAATGGAGGAGGGGGAGAATTTGCTCAAATTTTATATAAGAAATATGATTTGCAGCAGGCCACTGCACTGCCCAATTGCCTTTCATGACATTCTGTAATACACTGTTAAACAAAAATGTCATTTGCTTATGATTTTGAAGCGCATGTCAACCCATCAGTGGGACATTAGATTGAATCAATCTTTGATGATGAAGCATTATTATACAAGCTTTTGTTCCATCAAAGAGAGACAAGAGATGAGATGAACAGCATGAAATGAAATGTATTTTACATGAAAAATGCATTTTTAACTGGGTCAGTTCTTATACTTGAAGGAAAGAGAGAACTGCAAACACACAATGAGCAAGCTTCACACCAAACTTCATAAAACAACCCAGTTTCAAGCTAAATATGGTAACAAACCCACACATATGGTCTGTTTCTCACAGTGGTCATACCAGTAATATAATCATAATCATTACTTATTAACAATAAGCACTCTGAAAGACCAGGCCTGCTATTAGTTGTTAATTATTAACAGAATCTGTTTAAATTGTTAGATGGCACTTGAAGCGGTCAGAATCATCAACTTCATGCATCTGGAACGGTTCTCCACAAACTTAATATCCTAAAGTTCACTGAGAAATTATATTCCCCGATTTGGTCAGTGCAGCTGGAGTTAATTATGAGCTTGTTGGTTTTCATTTAAATGCGCTTACCTCCGAACACCTCCATGCCTTGGACCCTGGAGTCCACAATGCATCACTATGAATCTATTATTCATTTAGCGTTTCATTGTTAAAGGAGGTTGCTTGGTTTAGTGGGCCAGGGATAGTGTCTGTTCAGCGAAAGAAGCGGAGGATTTACAAACAACATGAAATATTAACCACAAGGAAAGCATTTCAAACTGTGTGTGAAAACAACCTTTAGACAGGGCCATGACTGTAACATAAAACTCCCTATGAGCCCAAATCGCTCGCTACTGAATGCTATACTTACTTTGCAAATATACAAGTACAGTATAAATGAAATAAATTCAATTTAGTTGAAAGCATATTTTTCTAGAATCATATTTTTCATATCTGATAGAGTGACACCTTTTGTAAAATTGAAAATATCGTATTTACTGGGAGAGCAGTACTAACATCTGTTTGTATCCCTCAGTTTGTCTCTCTTTGAATAAGCTGCTGGCGAATTCTGTCAAAATAAAGCTTGTGGTGCTAAGATGGTTAGACGAAAGGGGAAATAAAAGGCATATGATGTAACAACCAACAATAACAACAATATACTTTAGGAATATTAAGAACAGAAGTAAATGGATAGAGGACATTAACACATCTTGTAACCTCTGATGAAATATTCTCATCATATTGCACTTTCTGGAAATGTTATTTCTGTTGATATTTTGTTGACAGTTTATGTTTATGGTTATCTTCTGATAAAAAAACAGTTTTGCAAGAACTTCTGACACATCAGAGAGGAATCTCAACTTTCCTGTTTATGGGTTCAAAGAAACAAGCACATTGCATATTCATGACTCATATCTTAAGCAGTCCCTTTCAACACTGTCCCCATCAAGCTAAAAAGCCTCACATCACCTTGCCCTAACCTGTCCCTATTTTACATATTCTCTGTCACTGACCAACAACAAGTAACACTTAAGAACAATAACAACTGCTTCCTGCTGCTGTTTTACGTGGCTCACCATATGTTTTTCAGGTTGACCTCGCAGGTGTCCACTGGACGCCACTTGTCCACTGTCAGGAGATCATGGAACCATGAAGAACACAGGGGATAAATGACTTGACCAGTCAACCAAAATCCAGCCCTCTTCTTAAAGGAACAGTTCAGCAAACAAATTAACTTTCTAACATATGAAACTCATTTTGTTCCAAACCTGTATGAACTGAACAAGACATGGGCTGTCGACCTCCAAAAAATGGCAAAAAGTGTCTTAAAAGCAGTCACTGAGACTCTATTTCAAGTCTATTGAAGTTATACGGTAGCTTTATTGTGAGGAACACACATAAATATTGTATGCCACATCCTATGAGCATGAAGTATAAATTTGATTCAAGAGGTGTGGCACTAGATTATCAGTAAAGAAAAAAAAAATACAGTAAGGTAGTTTTTCCCTCACGCAAAGCCTATACTTGGTTACTTAGTTACACTAGTAGGCAACAATAAGTGAATTTACTAAGAAGTTATTCAACCAATTTGACCTTAATAAAAAATTCAGGATTGTAACAAGTGTTTATGAGGGAGTCATTGAATCATTTACACAACTGATTCATTTAAAAACAGAATTCAGTAATGAAATAAAGTAACTAGCTGCATTTAATATGCAGTATGGTTGATATAGTGTGTGACAGACTTTATAATTTTTGGTTTGACCAGGGTTTTTTTTTTTTTTATATTTATTTATTTATTTATTTTTTAAACTTAGCTGCTAATGGTTGTTTCCCTTGTCAACATTGGTGGTGTGGTTTTAAAGTGCCACTATTATGGATTTTGAAAATGACCTTTCATGCAGTGTGTAACACAGCTCTAAGTGAATGAAAATGTCCTGCAAAGTGCACCGTGCACCGTGTATAAAATTATTGTCTCTCAAAAGAAAGAGTTGACTCTGAGTCATTGAAATGAGTCGTTTTTAAAACAAATCCCAACAAATCCCAACATGAAACATTAGCATATTGCCCACCCACTTGTTGGTCTTTTCGTGTTGGTCTGAATGAAAATGCAAATTCATTCTTTGCCACTAGGTGCCTCTTTTGAAGTGGTAAAAATAGTGGTTTCCCCGGTAACACTGTACACAAAGCAGCACGGCACTCACAAAAGCTGCTTTATCAGGCATTACAGGCGAGATGAAATGAAAATGAGACCAATCACCGCAGATTAGCATCACGCAAAGGAAGGTTTGGAAAAATGAATTGTTTAGCAAATCGTTTGGGAGTCATTGAGCAAGTAAGGAAAAAAATAAATGCATATTATAAGACAATGTAAGTGTTTTTTGACCTTGCATGCACGTCAACCTGTTGTTGGGGACTCCCAAAACCAAAATATTAACCTTTCATTACCCATAATAGGGGCACTTTAATACTCAGACTGATGACGCTAGTTAGGGAAATGAAAGTTCAAAAGTGTGGCCTTTTAGCAGTGTGAGAACAAGAAAGATGCTGTTTTTTAGGCCGTTGACTTCACCGAGATGCCCGTGTTGCATCAGGACAGAGCAAACAGTGTCACCACAACAGCAGGAGAGCTGGAAGCCGGTATCGGTGAACTGTTTGAAGGCAGGACAGTTCAAAAGAAAAATGTGGCTTGCTAATGTATTTTGAACAAAAAAAACCTTTTAATTTGAACACATTGCAGAGGATAAAAGACATAAAAAAGAGGAAGTTCAAA
The DNA here is from genome assembly GCA_039654775.1 of Spinibarbus caldwelli. Taxonomy (NCBI): domain Eukaryota; kingdom Metazoa; phylum Chordata; class Actinopteri; order Cypriniformes; family Cyprinidae; genus Spinibarbus; species Spinibarbus caldwelli. Next base: position 4,654,843 of record CM077224.1, on the reverse strand, counting down.
AACTTCCAACTTGTGAAGTAAATCACGGCGTGTGTGCAGGACAAGAGCTTCTCTTAAACAGTTCTGTAAATTTGCTGTTAACACAGATTATGCGGGAACGATAAGGCTGTGCGAGATAATTAAAGTGCAGCTGCTGAGTTTTGGGAGGTCCGTGCAGAAGTTAATTAAAAGAAAGGTAACGCAGGATCGGCACACAATCATAATGAAAACAAGAATCCCCCTCAAATTAATGTTCCAACACTGGGATGTGCTGCCTCTATTTTTGCATTAATAAATGAAAAGCTCCGTACAAATTAGAGGCTTTAATTCCAGCGTGCTCCTGACGAGATTCTAAGAACAGAGGGGTAGCTCTGAAATATTTACTCTTCTGGAGACGGTTCCAGCTGAGGTTAGAACAATGAGTGCTTGCTTAAACAAGTCTTAGTGGACAAACTCACTGCGTTTGTGAGAGGGATGCAACCGCACTCATGTGGTGGGGTTATATACGGCCATTCAAAAGTTGGGGTCAGTTATGGTTTTTATTGATTTACTTACTTGCTTTCTCAGCAAAACAATACGTTTCTTATTAGAATGATTAGCATATGTGACCATGGACCACAAAACCAGACATAAAGGTAAATTTTTTGAAACTGAAACAGATTTTTTTTTTTTTTTTTTTTTTTTTTATTGAATAAATAAGCTTTCCATTGATGTATGGATTGTTAGAATAGGACAGTATTTGGCGGAGACACAACTATTTGAAAATCTGGAATCTGAGGGTGCAAAAAAAAAAAATAAATAAAATAAAATAAATAAATAAAGCAAGAAAGAAAGAAAGAAAGAAAATAAAAATATTGCAAAAATCACCTTTAAAGTTGTCCAAATGAAGTTCTTAGCAATGCATATCACTAATCAAAAAATAAGTTTTGATATATTTATGGAAGGAAATTTACAAAATGTCTTCATGGAACATGATCTTTATTTAATATCCTAATGATTTTTGGCATAAAATAAAAATCGATAATTTTGACAGCGTATAGTTGGCTATTGCTACAGTGTACCTGTGCTACTTATGACTGGTTTTGTGGTCCAGGGTCACATATTAGAATGATTCCTGAAGGATCACGTGACACTGAAGACAGAAGAAATGATTATGAAAATTCAGCTTTGCATCACAGGAATATATTTTACATTTAAAAATATATTCAAATAGAAAAGTTATTCTAAATTGTAATTATAGTTCACAATATTACTGTGTACTGTTTTACCCCCATGTTCTCTTTGAGTTGTAGGATTTGCTCAAAAATCCTAATATAATATTAATGTTTAGGCTGTCAATCAGTTGAAATCAATCTAATAAAATTAATTTCATAACATTCTGATTGATTAATTGGATTAATTACACATATCAGTACTTGCAGATGAAATATAAAATTTGTTTTAATATTATATGCATTAATAATTATTGTAAATTATATGAAATGTAATTTATTATAATGTGTGATGTTATAATACAAATTATATTAAATATAATTTACAATTATTATAAATCAAACTTAAATTAACATGGTAAATTATATCCCTAATTGATCTGCAATTACTTATAAATTAGTAATTAATAAACATTTATGGTGCTTGTTTTTATTTCAGAGCTTATTTTTGAAGGTCAGATCACTTTCATTATATTGCAAAGAATAGAAGAAATAAAAGTCATACAGGTTTTGGAAAGACATGAGGGTGAGTAAACGATGACACCATTTTCTTTTTTTGGATGAACTTGCTACTACATTGTCAGAATTTGGACATGAAAACCCAGAAATACGTCCAATTCAGGATAGAATGAGTCATGACTGAAGCTCCTGTGCGTTTTCTCGTAAGAGCGTCTGTGTCTGACTGTGTTCAAACAAGTTACCCTCAGGGTGAACGCAGAACAAGGCTTCTAGTAAATCATACAGGACGATCCATAAATGCTGGCGCAGAACTGATTCTTTAATCCCCTGATACAAAACAAGACTTTTTTTTTTTTTTTTGGAGTAGTGTCATCAAACAGAAAGCATGTTAAGAACTCGATTAGTTCCGGGTTTGATGAAGGCCTGCCTTCCGAAAAACGAAATTTGTTGTGATTGGTTAGCTGTCCCAGTGCGTTGTGATTGGCGAACAGCTTAGACGGTGTTTCAGTATTGCCCCGCCCCTTACCAAAACAGCAAGTTTGTAAATATTGCCATATCAATTCAGACCCCGAGCATATTGAACAAGAGGATCGCACAGAACCTGTGCACCCATGGATATTGCAAGACATATTAAAGAGGTAACAATGTTGTTGTTTTTTATTTTTTTGGCTAAATCACGTTTTAGATAGGATGTCAACAACAGCTTAAAAGTAACTGCATTTACTGTGTACAGATAAGTGCAACGATAATATGTATTATGTTTATTGTTCTTTAATTCTAACATTATAACATGAATTGCAGTGAAACTGTTATACAGTTGAATTTATTTATACCATAGTCCCACAGAGTTGCAGTATTTGTGGCGGCATATATATGCAGATTAATTCTCTGCCAGCAGGAGGCGCTGTTGGAGTGGGAGAGAGCGAGGTTTCCCCGGTAACGCTGTACACGAAGCAGAGCTCCGCTCACAAACCCTGCTTTATCAGACATTAGGCGGGATTTATTTTAATGATATTCTAATGAAACAATTTGTGATGTCACAAATACAGGAAAACATATTTGTAGTCCAAACGAGCCGTTCGTTGTAGTTCTTGAAAAGGGATTTTTTAAAAACGAAATATCTCCCTTTGGAGTGGACTTTGAGATTTGTAACATTGTAGATCTTTTTATGATCAAACATACACACTACACACTGACTAAAATTCAAAAAGTGAAAAAGCATAATAGGACCCCTTTAAACAGGCTGCTCCCAAAGGTCAGGGAGATGTTTACAAGCAGTTTTATGGTGTGTCCTTGTAGAGCATCGTTGTCCGGCGATGTCCAGAATCTGACCTGAATGTTTGGCACATTTGTGAATGGGTGAAATTTAAATTGCAAAACACTAACCTTAACTGTCTGCTTGACAATGTTGCATCGTATCTTAAAACTTCAGACATTAAAGAGAAGTCCAAAGCAACACACCGCAGTATTTCTGAATTTAGGTGAACTGGTAAATTGTTTAAACAACATGTATTGTGTAAATCGGTGCATTCACTTTATGTGCAATGGTGTTTTACAAAAGATTTAAACCTGCATTTTTTTTTTTTTTCTGTTCATGTTTCATGAAAAGACCCAAAATATTCAGTGAACAATAAATTTGCCAAAAGCTCTCTCATACATGTTGTTAATGTTTTCATCAGGTGGAAATGTGTTGACTATTAAATTTTCACTAAGAACAGCTAACTTTTTAATGAGCTAAGCAAAACTTCTCACACAGTGTGAAAAACACAGGAATCAATACCAATCTATTATTTGTTAATTGAACTGCATGGGGAATAATTGTGTGTTTGTGTTTGTGTGTGTGTGTGTGTGTGTGTGTGTGTGTGTGTGTGTGTGTGTGTGTGTATTTTAGCCTGAGGTTGGTTTTAGGGGCAACAACTATCTGGTCAGTTCTGGTCCCATGTGCTGCCAGATGAAATCATTTAATGATTTTCTCATGAATGTCTCGTTTTTTTTTTTGTTTTGTTTTGTTTTTGTTTTTTTTGTCATGTGATGTGGGCCATCTATTTTGTATAGGACTGAAATGTATTTTTGTCGTAAACATTTTGATGTTGTACATATTGCTATAAACATTTTATAGTGGTTTGTGTGATGTAGCTTTTAATGGTCAACTTAAGTTCTAAACAAAAGTCGAGCAACACCGTGAGTGAGTGAATGAATGAATGAATAAATAAATAAATATTATTTTTCTGTAGTTTCAGTAGAAATCACAACAGTGACTCAAATAGTGCTCAGATTTGCTGAGATACCAAAGTCTGCATGAATCAGGTATTTCAATATGAACTCTCACTGTTCATTTAATTCTTCGAAGACTAAATTATCTGAGCATGCAAAAATCTCTCATTTCTGTCTATTTTTATTTCTCCTGAGGAATTTTAAAAGAAATATAACAGGCAAAACTGAAGCATAACGTCTAACAAAAGACATCTGTCGAAGCCAATAGATAAGCCAAAGAATCTGACGAGTTCTGCCTTTAATGAAAACCAGATCAAGGTGAAATCAGGTCGAAATGCAAAGCAGAATTGTCTGCAAAGTAGGTTAGGCAAGTCAGAAATAACTTCAGGCTTTGAACAGTGCTTGCAGCATCTGAAAAGATTGAATGATTGCCCGTCATTGATGGTGAATGATTTGTGGCTATTGTTCATGCATTTTCCACGCTCTCAGAGACATACACTGTAAAAAAAAAAAATAACTAAATAACTAATAATAATAAAAAAGACGATTAGTCAAAGTTGTGCATAAAACAAAGATAACTGGAGTATGTTTGACAAGAAAATACTATTTCTTTCTACTTCACAATTTCACATTGAAAACAATGTTCCTTGTCATTTCTGTGTAATTATTTGTGATATACTAGCAATTTCTGAGTGAAAACTGTTTTAAATTAAATTCTACACTGAAAAAAAGCCTAAAAACAATTTTCACCCAGAAACTTCACAAGAAGCAGCAAGTAACACAGCAAATTAAATGTGACATTGTATTTACTCCATTAATCTTTGTTTTATTTACAAATTTGAAAAATCTTTTTTGAGTGTAAGTGTATATATCATCATCACTTATTCATTTATCATCGTTTATCATTAATAGTATTATTATTAGTATTATTACTATTATTGTTTTTTTTTTTTTGTACTGACTTTTCACTTAAATAAAAGTCTTAAGAGTACAAAAGTCTTAAGAGTACAACAGAAAAAAACAAATAAATAAAAGTAAATTTAATCTGTAGTGTCACTAAAGAGAGTGGTCAGTGGTAATGAAAAGCTCATTTACATTTGTTTGTGGCACAAAACATAATAAGTGGACCTCAGAGATGGGGGGGGGGGGGGGGGGGGAATAATATGACCCATTTAAGCAATTAAAATTCCAACTTTAGTCTACTGCAGACCTTCTCTAAACTTGCTCCGCTGCAGCATTGTGTTACATTTTCTCAAGTTGGAGACTTTCGAGTGTAAACTAATTATTATTATTTTTTCACTATTACTTTATTTTGATTATTTCAAAATTGTAATGCCAAATGCATTATCGTGCAATATCAACAACAGTATGATTCCCCCTTGATGACAGAAGCGCTGTGTGGCCTGAAACGGAAGCCATTAGTGTAATGATGGAATATTGTTGTTTTGAGGCAATGATCATAGTAGTTTCGTTCTGATTTCTGTGCGCCTCTGATGAGGCAAACATGCAAATGAGGGGCCCGCCATATGGCAGCATCCGCCGCTGTCTCTCGGCAACCAGGGAGACAATGAACAGCGGCCTCCGTTCTCAATGCGAATTTTATCTGGCAGGATGTTTCAGAAATAATGTGTGACTTTGTGTTAGCAAATGAGATTCACATCGTTACAACGTGGCCCGGCGATGTGCGCGCGTCAGGCGGGAGGCGTCTGGAGGATCCGGGGAACATACCTCACTGAAACACTGCAGCACGCGCCCAACTATTGTGATAAGATAATAAATAAAATGTTGTGTGATTTAAATTGTTTTCAGCATATTCATTAGCGCTCTGCCGTACTGCATTAGGTGCAATGATGAGGCGCTTTAAAATGCTGCAAATCCCATGGGCCACGCTTGCAGTGAACGGAATTGGGTGATAATTGTCGATTATTGAAATTAGACTTAAAATAGCGCTGAGAGTAACGCGGTAGAAAAGCCCATTCTTTTTTCTCACATCAGACACAGTTTAGTGCTACAACAGTATAGTGCTATGTCAAAAACAACTACATTTCATCAGTATTTATAAAATATACTAAAAATATAATATTCTAGACTATCTGAAATTGAACAATACAAGTAGATCTATAATACACACAGAGAGTTAGCAAACATATTTTCTCATAGGTGCTCAGTTATGATTTATTTTTATTTATTTTTATTTATTTTTTTTTAGCCAATCACTTATTGTCATTTAACTAATTGTTATGCAACCAAATAAAATAATTACCACAGACAACTTCCAAACCTCCAAGTTTATAAAACAATGGAAGCCATTTGAGTGATTTAGAGAAATATATTTAAATCACATGATATTAATGATATAATAATAATAATAATAATAATAATAATAATAATAATAATAATAATAATGTATTATTATTATTATTGTTATTATTATTATTATTATTATATATACCATATCTCCTTTTTATTTAAAATTTTTTTTTTGTTGTTATTTTGTCTTTAATTTAAACTGGCTGAACAAATGAAAACAATTAAAAAGATTTCTCTTGCATCATGTTAACTTCTTTGCAGACTGAAAGTCAGGGGAAGCTGAAAGTTTGCAAGCGTTAATCTAGAAGTGACATGATTGTGGTAAGTCACCTCTAGATCTTTTATTTATTTATTTATTTATTTATTTTTTCTCTCGCTCTCTCACGAACCATCATAATTAAACGCATCTGACAGTCAAATAAATTATGGACGGGATTTAATCACGCGCTCATCAGTCAGCGACGTCTTTCAAAAGGATTTATCTAAACTTTCACAGCAGAAACATGTCATTACAGACATTCCCCCGCTGTGTGGAACATGTTCATGAAAGACTCGTTCGAAACTCGAGCAACATAGCCTGTCATTAGAAGCGGTATCATGGAAAAGAAAGTGATTTCTCCCGGCAGATTCCCGGGCCGGACTCGGAGGAGCTGAAGTGTTCAGTGCGACGGATCCCGTGTTAAGTCACAGTCAGGGCACTGCACCGATCCATCGTGGGTTGTCAGGAAAAGGCCCTTATTTCCAGTGGAAAATGGCTCTTTGTAACATTTAGTATCTTTGATGGGTGTTTTTCAGTCCTTTGAGGACGGTGAATGCATGATGTGACACTATGTGGGAGTTCTCTGCTTGGGGACCATTGCTCATCTCAGATTTTTTTTTTTTTTTTTTTTTTCCTTTTCTTTGTTTTTTTGCAGGTTTGTATCTGTAAGCTGTTGAAGCAAAGTGCTGAAGATGCTCTGTCATCTTGATTCTAATAAGGCCCAAAGGAGGATCTTAAGGTGGTAACATCTAAATTGACTGGTTTTCTCCAAGTCAAAATATTATTTAATTTGCTGAATCATCCTGACTGCATTAAGTCAAGCTGTTTTTAAGGATCAGATCAAATCAGAAGCCGGGAAAGTTGTCTCGTACGGTGTTAACTGAAGTGACAGTCCTGCGATCAGGAAGAAATAATACTTTAAACTGATCACTTTTGATACTGTAACTTAAAACTTATCCACCATAATGAGTTTGAATACAGACATTAGGACTTTCAATCATGAAACAACTACTGCAAGATTACTTCACCTATTTTCATTGGTCACTTATAGCTAAGCTATTTTAACTTGATTATTTTTTATGTATTTAGGTTAATTAATAGAACATATTATTAATTATTATTAGTAGTAGTAGTAATATTATTTTGACAAATAAAATCAGTTAATTTAGATGTTACCAATATTTTTTTAAGTTTGTATTATTATTATTATTATTATTATTATTATTATTATGTGGTTTCAACCTAAAATTGCATTCATTCATTTTAAATATCCTGGCATTTATCCTGAGTAAGAAAGAATTTTGTTAAATTGTATTCAAACTTTACTCATTCTGTAAATGAGTAATATGCTGATTTGCTGCTCAAGAAACATTATTATTATTATTATTATTGTTGTTGTTGTTGTTGTTGTTGTTGTTGTTGTTGTTATTATTATTATTATTAGCATTATTATTATTAGCATTACTATTATAATAGCATTACTATTATAATAGCATTACTATTGATCATATTTATTATTAAATGTGTTTATAGCTTTGTTGTACTTACAAATAGAATAGAATGTAATAGAATAGAATAGAATAGAATAGAATAGAATAGAATAGAATAGAACAGAATAGGGCTGCATTTCCCAAAAGCATCATAAGCCTAAGTTGATCGTAGCTCCATTGGTTTCAATGGGTCTACGATGTACTTAAGCTTACAATGCTTTTGGGAAATGCAGAACAGAATAGAACAGAACAGAATACTCATATCTGGCGCTTAATAAAAAAAAAAAAAAAAAAAAAAAAAAAAAAGGAACCTTGCTTGTAATTGAAAATATTATAGGCAAATATTTGCAATATGTCATCCGAAATAAATTACACAGACGGTTTTATCTATCCTCTCATGGATTATGTAAAAATACGATAGCAAGTCATCAAAGAGAATGTGTCCGAAATGTCTTCTGACAATATTCTGGTATTTACATTTTGGTATTGGGTGATTATTCAGACGTGACTCATAGAAAATGTGGATGACTCAAGTGTCCCAAAAGCAAAAACGCTCTTTCTATGCATGTCTGGCCACAGAGATGCAAAACAAACACGTCCGTCACATACACAGACACACACACACACCAAAAAATCCGGAGGGTGAAACAAACTCATGGATTTTTTTTTTTTTCTTTTTCTCTCTTTTACGCTGACAGATACACTCACTGTCTCTCCTCTCCACTGGCTTATCATCAGAGCAAACAATACAGTCCCATATGTAATAACAGCTATCATCATGAGCCCAGGACTGCATTACAGACTTAGATTGTGGACTTGATCGAGCCCTCGTGGGGAATTCGCCCAAGTTAACAGGAGTGTGGAGGGCAGAGCTGCATAGCCAAGCATCGGAAATGAAATCCTGGTGCTGAGCTGCCTGCCTCTCCAGACGGCCTCACGCTCGAGTGACGAGACGGGCTTTAGAAGAGTGCCGTGTCACACTGGACTGATATTAGAGATCTCTGGCCAAAGAATAGAGCAGACAGGCCACGAGAACGGGATAAAAGAGTGGGCTGATAAAGACGCATGCTTTCATCTGATCGTTCATTTAAACGTTTATTTAAAGGGGTCCTATTATGCTCTTTTACAAAGTCTTGATTTTGTTTTGGGGGGTGTACTAGAACACGCTCTCATGCTTGGTGGTTCGAAAATCGCATTATTTTTCACATAATTTACATTATTACAATACCTCTCTCCCCAGCCTGACACAAACCGCTCGATTAGTTCCGGGTTTGATGAAGGTCCGCCTTCCGAAAAACGAAATGTGTTGTGATTGGTTAGCTGTCCCAGTGCGTTGTGATTGGCGAACAGCTTAGATGGTGTTTCAGTATTGCCCCGCCCCTTACCAAAACAGCAATATTTTATAACGTCATAATAATGTCAATATTGCCATATCAGTTCAGACCCCGAGAATATTGAACAAGAGGATCGCACAGAACCTGTGCACCCACGGATATTGCAAGACATATTAAAGTGGTAACAATATTGTTGTTGTTTTTTTGTTTTTTTTGGCTAAATCAAGTTTTAGATAGGATGTCAACAACAGCTTAAAAATAACTGCATTTACTGTGTATAGATAAGTGCAATGGTAATATGTTTTATGTTTATTGTTCTTTAATTCTAACATTATAACATGAATTGCAGTGAAACTGTTATACAGTTGAATTTATTTATACCATAGTTCCACAGAGTTGCACTATTTGTGGCGGCATATATATGCAAATTAATTCTCTGCCAGCAGGAGGCGCTGTTGTAGCGGGAGAGAGCGAGGTTTCCCCGGTAACGCTGTACACGAAGCAGAGCTCCGCTCACAAACGCTGCTTTATCAGACATTACATGCAAGATGAAATGAAAATGACAATCCAAAATTTTCTGAAGACAGTCGGTTTCCTTCAGAAATACAGTGATATAAAAACACCCGCACCGGGTTTCGATTTTGAAACGTGCATTCGGATTTCCGTAGGCGGGATTTATTTTAATGATATTCTAATAGGCCAGTTTGTGATGTCACAAATACAGGAAAACATCTTTGTAGTCCAAACGAGCCGTTCGTTGTAGTTCTTGAAAAGGGATTATTTAAAAACAAAATTTTTCCCTTTGGAGTGGACTTTGAGATTTGTAACTTTGTAGATCTTTTTTTATGCCCAAACATACACACTACACACTGACTAAAATTCAAAAAGTGAAAAGGCATAATAGGACCCCTTTAAAAAATGTGTTTTATGTGCCGCCAGACACAGATAGTTATCCTCAACTATAACAAAATGAAAATGTGAGTGCAGTTTGCCTGTGTAAAATTCAATGGCACAATGCTGTGATGCTGCTGCGTGATTGCTGTGGTGTTTCTCGTGGTTTCTAGGGTGTTGCTAGGTGGTTGCTTACTTTTGTTTCTCAAAGGCATTCTGGATTTCAGATATGAATCAGTTATTGCTTAATGTGTTGTGTAATTCATTTTCGTTGTGTCCTCATGTCAAACTCAAACTGTATGACTTTCTTTCTTCTGTATATAAACACTAACTTTTATAGCTAACCATTTTTATAGCTACTTTTTATAGCTAACCATTACAACCATCTGTATACACAAAACCATTCAAATTAAACAGATTTTTTATTTTTATTATTTTTTTTTTTTTTAAGAATTCTCTTATGCTCGCCAAGGTTGCATTTATTTGAACAAAAATGCAATAAAACAGCAATATTATAAACTATTATTACACATTGAAATGTAATGTGTATTTACTTTTTTAGTATTTAATTAATATATATATATATATATATATATATATATATATATATATTTTTTTTTTTTTTTTTTTTTTTTTTGGCCAATACAAAGTTTAAAATAAGGGCATTTAAAAACAAACAAACAAACAAAAAATAATAATAATAGAAATCTTTTGTAACATTATAAATGTCTTTCTGTTACTTTTGATGAATTTAATATAACTGTGCCGAATAAAAAAAGTATTAACATCTTACAAAAAACAAACAAAAAAAAAAAAAAACGTAAAAATAAAAATCTTGAAGTACATAATGTCTAATGTGTTTTGAACCCCATTTATCTTTAATGTATTGACAAATACATAAATACAGTATCTGTATTTGTGTTCCAATGACAGTTTTTCTTAAACCAAAATTGACATTTACTTGATTGCTACTCCTAAACATTCTCTTTATCCCAGTAAAGCTAATATTTGGGGGTGAAAATCCGTAGCTGTCGCCCTTAACTCTATTATCAATATACCTTTATTGTGTGACTGCTTGTTGGCAGACGCAACCCTGCGAGCGGAGTCGTGCTGTGCCAGAATAGCTCTGTAATTCCTGTTGTCAGCATACAAAACTGGTGCCAGAACTACAGTATGCCAGAGAAAATGTGCTGGTCAGGATGCACTCCAACGTAAAGCTAAGTTCTTATGACGGCCCCCCTCCTATGCTCCTGCTGTAGCGTCGACACTGGGAAATAAGCCAAAGGGCGGCAAAATAAACCGCTAATTAGCCTTAATTTGCCTTTGTTAATTTACAGACAGCAGATGTTATTGCTCTTGCGTGTGTTCGTGTCTCATACATATGTATAAAAAAAATCAGTGGTGTGGAAAAATTCAAAACGGTAGATGTAAAATTGTTAGTTAGCGGAATATGCAATGCATAATTTATTTTCCTTGAAACTAACCTTAACATACACGCTAACCCTAAAGTCAAAAGCAACGCCTTTTAAAACATCAAAAATGCATTATCCCGTCAAAGGCGATAGTGGGCTGGGTTTCTTATGTGTTAGCTAGATAATCCTAGAAAAGTAAAGTAGTTCACCCAAAAAAAAAAAAAAAATCTACTTTCTTCTGCAGAACAAAAAAGGAGAACTTTTGAAGGACGTGCTAATCGTTCATTGCAGTGCAGTAACAGTAAATGAGGACTGAAGATGTCAAGCTTTTACAAAGGATGCAAAATCTCCATGAAAGTGCTCCACATAACGTGCATGCTTTGTTTCAACTGCTTCAAGTGTAACGTGCATGCTTTGCTTCTGAAGACATATGATAGCCTTTGTGTGAGGAACAGACCCATATTTAAACCTTTGTGCTTCTTGTCTATGCATTCCTGTAGCATCTTCGCTCTTCTGCAGAACTCCAAAATGTTGAATTTTGGGGGGGTTTATTCACATTGAATTAAATAGCATATCATAAAAATAGACACTGAGGAAGGTATTATGTTTCTCGGTTATGTTTCATGTGAGCTTTTTCTGATGTGAGTCTCCTAAAATCGCTTCCAACTTTTTAAACTTTCACCTTTTTGTGCATTTAAAAAAGGAAAGCACAGCTCAACATCTGCATAACATGTCCAACTATTAATTATGTTTGGAAACATAGACTGGTTGAATGATTTGTCTGCATAGTTAAAAGCAAATATCTCAAGGCAGATGTTTTTGTATAGCGATTTTCATAATACACATTGTTTTAAAGCAGTTATTGTTTATAATATCTTTATATTTTCATGCCTTGTTGCATTTAGCAGATAAGAGCTTGGTGATAGTTTACATTTTTGCTGGCACATTTTTGTGCTGATATAAACAGTGATTTGCTGTATTAGGGATGTGCGCTACGACTAATTTGACTGTCGTTTAAACGGAAGTTTTGTATCCGACTAGTCGACTAGTCTAAAAGCTAGAAACCCCCAAAAAAATGGCAAAAGAAAAAACTGTGCCGGTGTGTCTATATAACAGCCTACGCTTGAAATACTTAATCTTTGAATCACACTGTGAAATACCTGAATTAATTCAGCTAAAAATAGGTCACGATTATGCCGTATGCTTGCCTCGCGTTATCATCAGTTAATTTTAGGCGGTCGTTAAACAGAAAAAAAGGAAGAGCATACACTCAACATAAACCAGTGCATAGCTTATTTATTCGGATTGGCTGGAGCAATGCAGAAATGGAAAATCAATCAATAGACTGACAGAATTCTTCATTTTCATATAACGTTAGCCAACATATTAAAACACAAGTCAAAAACAACAGGAAAGTTTATCAAGGAATAGCATTAAAACGGCTTTTATAAATGTATACTTCATGATGGCTATATTGTCTAAAAACAAAACAATGCTCGTTTTACTTACTCAGACCATGTGCATTTGTTCAGTGAATTTAACATGTTAACGTGGTCTGGCGAAAGACGATTCTGCACTTGAAAAAAAACAAACAAACAAAACAAAAAAACAAACGCGCTCGGCGGGGCCGCAAACCGCAGCGACGGGTTGTAGTGTATGACATGATTGACATTTGCTTGCTTTGGCGCTAGCCTCCAAGCTAACGCTTACCTGAATATGATTACGCATCGCGCCAGTAGAGTTATTGTAAGCCAGTTTGACATTACACAGTTTACACAAAACTTTTATGTTTCCTTTTGATTCAAAATAATCCCACACCTTGCTGATCTTTCGCCTGGTCATTTTTGAGCTCGCTGCAACTGACACGAAGAAAACACATGCGAGGTCTGAGGTAAAAAAAAGTAGTTCCTCTTCAGGAACTCGAGCTGCTCAAAACGCTTTGGGAACGCTTTAAGCGTGACCACGCTCTGAAACACATGTGTAATCAGTCCAATGGATGGGCGAGACCTCACAGGCGGGGTGACGTAGCGACCAGGAAGCATAAAAGCACATGCGGTGAAACCGGCATCAGCTTTCTGTCATTCAGCAAGTGCTCTGTGTGTGTCAGTCTTATTTGGTGTTGTCTGTCCATTATCACTCTTTATTTTAAACCTTAGGAGTGTAGACAAACATACGGCGAGAGCGGGCAGTATCTCAGGCTGTGTGTTCTTCCTTGCCCGCGAGAGAAAAAAAGAAAGCTACTTTACGGGTGGGGATACACACAGACACAGTTTGTGTGCTGTCTGCACAAAAAGCAGAGCACGCAGAGTCAGCTCTCGAAGGCTGACTGCCCGCATTGCGAGCGTTGTTGTCTGCGTATGCTTACTCTCGTAGTGCTCTCTTTGAGGAGAGAGTCTTCGCCAGCGTTCCTCGCGGTACCGGCCCCGCATTCGCTGAGGCAGAGCGGCGGCTGCGCTCGTGGGATTCGCAGCCGCTGCTCGTTTTAATGCTATTCCTTGATAAACTTTCCTGTTGTTTTTGACTTGTTTTAATATGTTGGCTAACGTTATATGAAACACACAACACTATTATAAATTATTCACCACACATACTTATATTTTTTCATTTCAGATTTGCACATATCAGACCTGTACACCATAATTGTCTATATTATATATTGTGTTTTTGCTATTTGTACATTGCCTATTTGTATATTTGTATATTATTCTTTTATTATCTGTGTCCTGTCCTGTTGCTGTCTTTCTGTTGCACTGTAGAGCTTCTGTCACTAAAACAAATTCCTTGTATGTGTAAGCATACCTAGCCAATAAAGCTCATTCTGAGATGGATTGGTGGAGGGAATGGAGACTGGCGATCCTCTGTCTTCTTCCTTTCCCACCAGATCCAACGCCCGGTCTCTGGGTTCGGAAGCCCGCCTGAAACGGTTTCTTTCCCCCGCAGAGAGGGCTTGATGCTCCGCCTGTTTTCCTCCGAGGAGGTTGATGTGGAATACGACGATGAGCTTTCGATAAACATATTGTTTGCACAAGCACATTGTTAGCACAAGCAGATTATGAGCAGCATTTCTGGGGAGCGGAGCTCGCGCAGTCAGCTCTTGAGGGGGCTGATTGCGCTCCGCTCCCGTCGGGCACGCTCCGAGGAGTGTGTCCGTGCCTGCCATCTCGTCATTCTGGTCCCACTGCTGCTGCGGCATGGCGGCGATTGAGGTCACGGGGATCGCACATGGATCTGGCGGACGGGTTAGGTAAGGCTGGTCCTCTCTCCACCTGCATTCCTTAGATCTAATGCTCTCTCTCGGGTTTCGGAAGCCCGCGTTGCGGTTCTTCCCCCTTTGAGCGAGAGCTCGCTGCTGCAACTGTCTTTCTCCGAGGAGACTGATATTGCTATGATACATTTCTTCTCGAGGGAAGAAAAGGCTTGTGTGTAAAATCAGTGTGAGTTGCCGAGGCGACGCGTGCATTACGGCACTCAGAACGATGCTTTATATTGAATCTTTTCACAACCAGACCGTGTTTACTTGTCTGGTTGTTTGGCTGCGTTTAATTCTGAGGAATTAAATGGTGTATATGAGAAGATATATATTATATTATATTATATTATATTATGCATGTGTTCATATACTTACTGTATTTAGTAGGGCTGGAGACGGGTCCTCCTTTCTCCTCCCTTCACTCTCTATACAAGGAGCGCTTGAGATGAAATTCTTGAGTAGGGCGCAAGATGCTCTCTCTTCCTCCAAGGAGGTTGAGGTGGCAGCAGGGGCTGCTTGGCGGGAGCAGCCCTAATCTTGTTCCAGCTCCTCATTCAGTGAGCGTCAGTTCTCGTACTTCCCATAATGTTGGAGTCAGAGTGGCCAAAGGCTTCTAGCAGAAGGCAGGTCTGCGGACTTTCATTCTCGCTGGATAGTCTTCGGCCAGAATGTCCTGATACCTATGACACAGGACGTCTGAGGGCCGGCCCCCTCTGGGGAAGAGTGGTGTACACCGCATCACACGGTGCCCGTCTCTCCTCAGTGCCCTCAGGAGATCGGTCTGCCAACCCTGCCACCCACGGTGCTTCAGGGCGCAGCGGTCTCCAGCAAGCGCTTCTCTCAGTCTCTTCCTCCCGGAACTTAGCGGAACTGAGAGGCTCGCCGCCCCTTCGGGGGTCTCTTGAGCAGCTAGAGCGGCCGTCGCCTGCCGGTCCTCCGCTTCAGGGCACCAAGCTAGCACGGTCCTCCGCTTCAGGGCACCAAGCTAGCAGCTCTAAGCACACCAGAGGCCAGTCTCGAGAGACTGGTTCCCTTAGGAGTCACCTGGCGCTGTGGGAGCCCCTGCCAAGCGTGTCTCGTTGGGTCCTGCCTAGCAGTCTCTGGTTCTACCAGTTTAGTCTTCCTGGGAGATGACGCGGGGTCTGAGGACCGTTGTTTCAATAGAAGACTTCAGCAAGAGAGTCCGGATGCTTATGGCTTAGGACTTCAGGGGGCAGGCCCCTCTGGGGAACAGCGGTGTACACCGCATTACACAGTGCCCGTCTCTCCTCAGTGCCCTCAGGAGATCGGTCCGCTAACCCTGCCAGTGTTCCAGGGCACAGCGGTCTCCCGCGAGCGCTTCTCTCAGTTACTGCCCGGAAACGTAGCGGTACTAAGAGGCTCGCCACCTCCACGGAGGAATCTAGAGCAGCTAGTTCGGCCGTCCCCTGCCGGTACGCCACTTCAGGGCACCGAGCTAGCCCCTCTGATCACACCAGAGGTCAGTCTCGAGAGACTGATTCCCTTAGTAGACTATTTGGCAGCGTGATAACTATTGCCAAACGTGTTTCAGTGGGTCCTGCACACTGTAGTGAGAGGCCACAGAATCCATTTTGGTTCTCCTCCGCCTCAATTCAACGGGGTCTTTCCCACCCTGGTGGGCCCTGAGCAGGCTCATATAATGGAACAGAAGTACACACTCTGAGGACGGAGGCCATCGAAGTGGTCCCTCCTTGCGTAGCAGAGTCCGGGTCCTACAGCCGGTACTTCACCGTTCCGATGAAGGGTTGCATCCTTTTTAGATCTGCATCTTTGAACCGCTCAGTCAGGCGACTGAAGTTCAGTATGTTCGCACTCAAACAGGTCGTGTCTCAGATAAGTCCAAAGACTGGTTTGTCACGATCGACCTAAAAGATGCACATAGCTCCATTCTTCCTCATCATAGGAAGTTCCTGAGGTTTGCTTTTAGGGGCAAAAGCTTACCAATACCGGTTCTTCCTTTGGCCTTGCACTTTCACCCCACACTTTCACGACTCAACCACATCGACTTTTGGTTGATATTAGCTCAATCAGAGCGGATGGCGGTTCGACATCGAGATGTCGTTCTCGCTCACACGAAAGAGCTGGGGTTAAGACTTAACGCCAAGAAAAGTGTGCTTTCTCCATTACAGAGAACCACTTATCTGGGCGTGGTGTGGAATTCGACCACGATGCAGGCACATATGTCTCCTGCTCAGATCAAGTCGATCCTCACTGCAGTCGGAAGAGTGAGAGAAGGCCGGTCACTCACTGTCAAGCAGTTCCAGACTGCTGGGTCTGATGGCAGCTGCGTCCAACGTGGTTACTTTTGGCTTGCTGTACATGAGACCCTTACAGTGGTGGCTTAAGACCAAGGGGTTCTCCCCGTGGGGAAACCCGCTTCGCATGCTCAAGGTCACGCGGCGGAGCCTACGTGCCTTAGACATGTGAAAGAAACCTTGGTTCTTATCTCAGGGCCCGGTGCTGGCAGCTACAGGTCACCGCGTATGCTAGCGACGGATGCATCTCTCACCGGTTGGGAGTGGTCATGAGTGGCCGCTCGGCCCGCGGTCTGTGGAGTGGCCGTCATCTCACGTGGCGCTTGAGTTGGCTGGAGATGCTGGCCATGTTTCTAGCCTTGAAACACTTCCTCCCAGGCCTAAGAGATCGCTATGTCTTGGTGCGCACCGACAACACAGCAATGGTCTCTTATATATGTGGGGGCAGACATCCTGTCGAGGCAGGGGCCGAGGCCCGGGCAATAGATGCCTCACCCCAAGGGGTGAAGCAGGCTTAGAGAGTCTTTGGCTAGGCTCAGGTGGACTTATTTGTGACTCAGATGATATCGCAAGGTCCCCTCTGGTTCTCTTTCTGACTCATCCAGCTCCACTGGGGCTGGATGCCATGGTACAGATGTTGTCGAGGCTTCGTCTGTACACCTTTCCCCGATTGTTCTGCTCCTGGGAGTTCTGGTGAGAGTGCGCCAGAACGAGGTCAGTCTACTGCCAGCGCTCCATGGGAGATTCCTGTAGGGAGAGATCTCTTCTCACAGGCGGAGGGCGCGCCCCTGCTGGAGCTGTGGAAGCTGTGGGTGTGGCCTCTGAGGAGGCACAACTCATAGCTTCCGGTCTCTCAACCGAGGTTGTTGAGACCATCCTCCAATCCAGAGCTCCCTCATCGAGGAAACTGTACTTCTTGGTGCGGAGACCGCCAGCTCGACCCAGCTAACTGCCCGTTTGGTACAGTTCTGGAGTTCCTGCAGGCCTGTTTTTCCGCAGGGTTGACCCACTCAACCTTAGAGTTCTTCATAGCGGCCATTGCAGTCTTCCACGCCCCTCTCGGTGGCCATACAGTGGGAAGACACCCCCTAGTTACACGTTTCCTCCGCGGTGCACTGAGGCTGAGGCCTCGGTACGATTTTCTGGCTGTCGTACCCCAGGCCTTCAGTTCTCCTCCCTTCGGGGAGCCTGACTAGAGAAGCTTGTGCGAGCACTACGCCCACAGAGCTGCCCTGTGGGAAGGGACAAGGTCCCTCAGCCGGTGGATTGTGGATGCCTCTCTTCGTTGAGTCCTCTGATCTCCCCTCCTTGGGGGTCAAGGCTCGCTCTGCTATGCTGCGGGTCAGTCCACGCCAGAGTCCTGCACGCGGGCGGATACCCGGGGGTACCCGACGGGTGAACCGCAAAAATTGACGTAACGGGTGGAATAATATTGACGTGTCGGGTGCGGTGCGGGTGCGGGTCGGACTGGTCGGCACGGGCGGATTGCGGGTACAATTATAACCAAGATTATTTCCACTTAATCCAGTACACGCTGATAGGCAGCTCCTTTCAAACTGTCCCGTGCTTGTGTTCGCGCGCTCTGTCTGAAGACCGGGCTTCTACAGTGGGATTTGCAAACACTGAGCACTGTAGCCAATCGACAGCTGTATTGACATTGATTGACAGCTGTAGGTCTAGTGATAATATTAAAGAGAGCGCTCTTTGCTTGCTTTTCTGTAGTTAATCTATTCACAGTTTGAATAAAAGCTTTAGTCTATTTCTCATTCTAAAATAGGCCTAACACATATTCAATATGGTATAAAGTTCATATTTGACTAATCTAAGCCTTTTAGACCTGTTTAAAATAGATTGGTCACATGTACCAATAGTTTTATATTGTTTTTACACACTGGATGTTGTGCGCTCTCTCTCTCTCTCTCTCTCTCTCTCTCGACACTGCTGCCAGTCTTACATATTTTTATGCAGCCTATAAAGTTAATTGTTTTTATAGGTTATGAAGGAAAAGCTCATATTTGGCTTATTAATCTAAGCCCTTTAGACCTGTTTACAATAGATTGTTCACAAGTACGCAATAGTTTTATATTGTTTACACGTTGAATGTTGCTTTCTCTCTGTTAACTTGTTGGGCTGCGTGTGTTAAATGTTATTAAGTTTTACACGCATTAACTCAGAATGACTTGTTAATTGCTTGTTACATTAAAAATAAAATAAAGGTGTTTTGTCTGCCTTATGTAGATTTAATGCGGGTGCGGTTCGGGTCGCGGTTTTTATGTCAAACGGGTTCGGAATTAAATTAGTGTTGCTGTCGGATAACAGGTCGGGTATTTGGTTAACTACTGCGGGTGCGGGGCGGGTGCGGGTTTATCAAACAGGACCCGTGCAGGACTCTAGTCCACGCCCTCACTTACGTCAGATACGCGAGCCACTCCGGGCTTTTCTTTCTCTCGCCCTAGCTGTGCTCCTTCACACATTAGGCAGGGATTTGTCAGTCTGGCGGAGTGGGCATTCTCGTTCCCAAAGCGTTTTGATGCAGCTCGAGTTCCTGAAGAGGAACGCCTCAAGGTTATGTATGTAACCCTAGTTGCTCGAGGGAACGAGACGATGCGTCTCGAAGCCAGACTTCTGGCATCCCTGCCAGCACTTGCTTCGTTCCTGAAGCTGATGCCGGTTTCACCACACGTGCTTTTATGCTTCCTGGTCGCTACGTCACCCCGCCTGTGACGTCTCGCCCATCCATTGGACTGATTACACGTGATTCAGAGCGTGGTCACGCTGAAGGCGTTCCCAAAGTGTTTTGACGCACCGTCTCGTTCCCTTGAGGAACTAGGGTTACATACGTAACCTTGAGGCGTTTCCGCCCAGATACGCTTTTAAAAATATTTATATATTTAAATATTTTGATGTGTATTATTTTTCAAAAGTTTTATTTTAACTTATTTAACATGTTTTAAATGAAACGTTAAAATGATGGTAATTTGAATGATAAAATCATGTTTTTTTTTTTCTCTCTCGTGTAATCAACGATTGATTTCAGTGTCGACTAGCAAGAGCTGTACCGTTTAGTCGACTAGTCGACTAGACCCGCACATCCCTAGTATATATGCAAGTAAGGTATGGCAAACTATATACTGAACTTTAAAAATATCACTCGACAATAGTTTACATTTTTTTAAATGATATAACAATCAGGGATCTGAGATAAGGGTTATTTTAATATCATAGTTTTTTATTAATATTTTGAATTAGATTTTATTTTTATATTTTCTGTTTTCATTTTAATTTTAGTTACAGTTTTAGTAATTCTGTTGTGTGTTTTTGTATTTCTTCTTTTTTATTGTATTTCCTTTTTTATTTATTGATTAAAATGTCTATATAGTTTTCATTAATTTTTATTCCAGTTTTAGTTTTAGTTATTTTAGCCCATTAAAATAAACTAAATGAAAATGGGAAGTGTTGCCTTGTCACTAGCTGACATAAAAGTCGTCTGATTTTATTTATTTATTTATTTTTTCATTTAAAGATTATTTTACTTTAACGAAAATTGTTTTATGGTTTTAACTAATCTTGGATGGAGCCTGTAAAACTGTTTTTTACATCTTTTTGTTTTGTAATATGCTGTATAATGGTTTTCACATCTTGAGGTCATTTGATGCATGTTTAAAAGACCCTTGATTGTGTTCTGCCACATTACTGTGTACGAAAATCCAATAGCCTATTTTGTAGTTTGTCACGTCGAGTCTCTCAATAGATGTTGCTTCATTTTTTTCTTATTGATGATGGCTGAGTCTAATTATTTAGTGTTTGTGCATATAAAATAAAATGAGGCATGAGCAATGGGAGGCCAGTGATGGGCTGTTTTAAAAGATGCTGCGAGGCAGGAATTAACGAGATCTATATCTCATTGTACCATTGCCAAACACACAATGCTACTCTAAGAATAGATATGACAGAGAGACAGATGCAGAGAGACAGCGGGAAAGAGAATGTGAAAGTGAAGGAGGATGGAGGGAGAGAAAAACCTGGAAAATCAAGAAGAACATTTTGGGAGCTGCTTTCATTTTAATTTAAATTATTGCACAGAGATATAAAAGGGTTCCTTTGAGGGAATATGGTAAAGATGTCATGGAAATAATCTAGCAATATATATTCCAATTCTTTTAAAAATATTTCCATATATATATATATATATATATACAGGTGCATCTCAATAAATTAGAATGTCGTGGAAAAGTTAATTTATTTCAGTAATTCAACTCAAATTGAAACTTGTGTATTAAATAAATGTAATGCACACAGACTGAAGTAGTTTAAGTCTTTGGTTCTTTTAATTGTGATGATTTTGGCTCACATTTAACAAAAACCCACCAATACACTATCTCAACAAATCAGAAAATGGTGACATGCCAATCATCTAATCAACTCAAAACACCTGCAAAGGTTTCCTGAACCTTCAAAATGGTCTCTCAGTTTGGTTCACTAGGCTACACAATCATGGGGAAGACTGCTAATCTGACAGTTGTCCAGAAGACAGTCATATTGACACCCTTCACGAGGAGGGTAAGCCACAAACATTCATTGCCAAAGAAGCTGGCTGTTCACAGAGTGCTGTATCCAAGCATGTTAACAGAAAGTTGAGTGGAAGGAAAAAGTGTGGAAGACAAAGATGCACAACCAACCGAGAGAACCGCAGCCTTATGAGGATTGTCAAGCAAAATCAATTCAAGAATTATGGTGAACTTCATAAGGAATGGACTGAGGCTGGGGTCAAGGCATCAAGAGCCACCACATACAGACGTGTCAAGGAATTTGGCTACAGTTGTCGTATTCCTCTTGTTAAGCCACTCTTGAACCACAGACAACGTCAGAGGCGTCTTACCTGGGCTAAGGAGAAGAAGAACTGGACTGTTGCCCAGTGGTCCAAAGTCCTCTTTTCAGATGAGAGCAAGTTTTGTATTTCATTTGGAAACCAAGGTCCTAGAGTCTGGAGGAAGGGTGGAGAAGCTCATAGCCCAAGTTGCTTGAAGTCCAGTGTTAAGTTTCCACAGTCTGTGATGATTTGGGGTGCAATGTCATCTGCTGGTGTTGGTCCATTGTGTTTTTTGAAAACCAAAGCCACTGCACCCATTTACCAATAATTTTTGGTGCACTTCATGCTTCCTTCTGCTGACCAGCTTTTTAAAGATGCTGATTTCATTTTCCAGCAGGATTTGGCACCTGCCGACACTGCCAAAAGCACCAAAAGTTGGTTAAATGACCATGGTGTTGGTGTGCTTGACTGGCCAGCAAACTCACCAGACCGGAATCCCATAGAGAATCTATGGGGTATTGTCAAGAGGAAAATGAGAAACAAGAGACCAAAAAATACAGATGAGCTGAAGGCCACTGTCAAAGAAACCTGGGCTTCCATACCACCTCAGCAGTGCCACAAACTGATCACCTCCATGCCATGCCGAATTGAGGCAGTAATTAAAACAAAAGGAGCCCCTACCAAGTATTGAGTACATATACAGTAAATGAACATACTTTCCAGAAGGCCAACAATTCACTAAAAAATTTTTTTTATTTTTTTTATTGGTCTTATGAAGTACTCTAATTTGTTGAGATAGTGAATTGGTGGGTTTTTGTTAAATGTGAGCCAAAATCATCACAATTAAAAGAACCAAAGACTTAAACTACTTCAGTCTGTGTGCATTGAATTTATTTAATACACGAGTTTCAGAATTTGAGTTGAATTACTGAAATAAATGAACTTTTCCACGACATTCTAATTTATTGAGATGCACCTGTATATATATATATATATATATATATATATATATACATGCATACATATATGTAATATCTCTTTTTTTTTTCAAATATTTTCAGTGACATATTTTCAAAGTAATCCTTTCATATTGGCATGCAACAATTCCACCAAAAAAAATAAATAAATAAATAAAACAATTCCACGCTTTTGTATTAGTTCATTCTGGATTTTTAAAAATTGTTCATACAGTCAATCAATCAATCAATCAATCAATCAATATTTTTTATATAAATTCTTAATTTTGTATTATTATTATTATTATTATTATTATTATTATACAAATGATATTTAAAATTCCACTACAAATAACTGGAAATCTTACAGACATTAATTTATAGACCTATATTTATATAAGACTGTATACGATTTTCATATGATCTCATATATTGTTCTGCATTTTCACAAAATAATTTCTCTCACCTTTCCTTTTTCCCCCTTTGCAGATGACAAAAGACACCCAGAATCATTATTATGCATTTCCCAGACCGCTGGCATGTAGACTTCATGTGTTAAAATCTTGTGATGAAATCTGGACTATCAAGGGAAATTTATTCCGTTTCCGATTAGTTGCATTTTGACATTGCAGATGATGCAGAATGCACAATGGGCCGTGATGCTGCCTTAAAGTCTGCCATGCATGCTGCTATTATATAAAATAGCAAATTATGTTTTCTGTCTTCATTATTATCATTATCATCATTTCATTGATTTCCATTCATGATGATGAAAGGAAGGCAGTACAAGAGAAGTAGATAGGAAGAGAAATGACTGGTGTTTTTAAATGAAAATCAGCATTCAGCAGACTCCAATCTAACCTTTTTTTTTTTTTTCTAAATAACAAAAGACACCTGGCATCATTCATGTGCAGTTCCCAGACTTTTGATAAATCTGGTTTATCAAGGGAAATGTAGACTGTTTCTGATCATGTTTCCAGAAGGTTCATAATAATGTATACAGGAATTTTAGTTCAGCATTTTTTTATTTATTTATTTTTATTATTTTTATTTTTATTTTTTTTTTTTTTGTGGTTGTTGTTGTTGCTGTTGCTAAGATTTAATTTTTATTCCTTGACAATTTTTATTACTTGAAAAATGTATTTATTTGCATTTTTTAGCCTTATTTTTAAACATAATTTACTTTATTTTAATTATTGCTATTATTTTTTTTATTTTTGTAGTGAGCAGTGAAAGTCATTTTTAATAATAAATAATTATATTTTATCTATCTATCTATCTATCTATCTATCTATCTATCTATCTATCTATCTATCTATCTATCCTGCACATTTCGGTAAATGTAGTAGGTCATTCATGCATCCCATACATCCAGAAAAACCCACAAACTGTGCCCAGTACACATACTACAGTGCATACTAGAGTTTATATGCATGTGAATAAATGCCTATAATTGCATTTAAAATATAAAGTTCAAACATAGGTCAACGCCACGCTAGCAGCAAAGCACACATTATATTTCCCCAACATACTCTTCGTTAGAACTCCCATAATTACAGAGTGGTTTCCATCATCAGCTTCACCCCTAAAGTGAGGGCTGCCCCTGTCAAACACATGCAGCCATGGGAAATGCAATTATCACTACAATTGTGAAACGCACTGACATTCCATTTCTCTTGGGTGAGAAAAAAAAAAAAAGCAGCACAATTAGATTACATCTAATTATTCATACATTAGCTGTATGATGTCATTTGAATATTTCTGCTTATTCGCTGCTGGATTGGAAAGTAAGATGAAGCTACAGTGTATGTATAGAAATATAGAGAGATGCAGCTGATCTTCTTTGATATGCCAGCAGTCTTTAGATCTTCCTCAAGAGCTTGTGCATAGCCATTTATGCACGTCGAAGAGAAACAGAGTTCTCACAGAGAAAATTAATTCATTATACGTATCCTCGCTGATAGAGAAAGTTTTTTTTGAGAAATATTAACTGTCAGGAGAGTTTGATGTGATTCTACTTAAATTACTTATAAGCTCTGAATGTGGGAAGCTGGCCAAAAGATGTAGGTCAGTCCAAATGACTTTCTGTTTAAAGGAGCAGTTCACCTAAATATAACATGTCTGTCATTATTTACTCACCCGCATGCTGTTTCAAACATGGCATATTTTAATTCTGGATCCAAAAATGGGCAAAATGTGAATTGTTATTTTAGTCAACATCAATTCAAAAATGTCTATGTTGGAAAAACACCTGTGAGTGTTCTCTTTTTCATCCTTGAAAGTGTTTTTTCCGATGCCGTTGGTTATAAAAGTTATGATGTATACTTTTTTTTGGGGTTTTATTTTTTGAAAAGCCCTTTCACCAAGGCTGACATTTGGATAAGTTTGTCTGCGATCAGCCCTCTGGCATTCCCTAAAGTTTTACGATCCTGTAGTATTCCTACACCTCACTGACCTGCTGTAAAATAAACTGAAAATGCATATTTAGGCCGAGGCCCACAGCAGTTGTTTTGACCTTTATCAAAGGTTCATTTCACACTCACCCTCTGACACTCTCTAAAGTTTCATGATCCAAGGATATTTCTACACTGAAATGGCATTACACATTTATTCATTTAGCAGATGCTTTTATCCAAAGAGACTTACAAATGATGTATAAAACAAGCAATTTATCATGAGGGGCCAATAACATGAGAAGCCTGTTTAACCCTAGTAGTGTAGAAGAAAGTGAAAACTGACCAAGTGTCCCAGTTTGCATATATATGGTAACTGAAATCGGCATGAATAAGAAAACTTCTCTCTAGAATGCTTTTCCCTCTGAATACTTAACAAATCAACTTTATTCACTTGATTTTTTATTTATTTTTTGTTTTTTATGTTACTGCTTAGTTTGGTCGTTAGAGTCTCAGTTTTATGAACTGCCTGGATACATTTGCTCTTAGTTCGATGCCAGAACTGCAATAAACCGACACAACAAACTGACAGTGAAGCTATTATAGGATGTTAGCCATTTTAGGCATTTATTCTCCTTATGGATGCATTGTGCATGGAATCACATTACATATAAATGTATTTTAACATGATATATTTTGCATAAAGTTGTTTGATTTAATTTTATATTATCTGAGGTCTTAAAAAGTATCAGGTTGCAAAAGGTGGCATATGACATACAGATGAACACAGATGCTTTTATAGAGTGAAAGCACACATACATGTACGTTATGTCATTATTCTGGTTTCCCGACATACACCTTTATTTAAAAACATTGCATGTATATGAAAAACTATGGATTTGTGTACAAGGAAACAAACTGCCTATGAGAAATAAGGGTTTGTATACATGGAAATGACATGGTTTATAAAAATGTGGCGGAATCTCTGTGGCATGATATAAAAATGGTCTTTAACAGCACTGGGTGCCTATAGACAGCAGAGGAGGAAGAACAGCTATTCCAGATCATGCCTTGAGAAGACACGCATGCTGCCAGCATTCTCAGGTGGACGGGAGAAGATGCCTACAGAGACGTCTTTTTTTTTTTTTTTTTTGCTATGCCTCGGTGCTGTCAGAGCTCATTACTGGACTTTTATGACATGACTGAGCTGCCAACACAACACAGACAGGACGATGGTTGTCCAGTCCATAGCTTGGGGGGGGGGTTTGTTAGCAGAGCTTCAGAAGAGAGTCTCCCATTGGCAGGAAGGAGGTGCATCCGTGGGGAATATCTAACTCCAGATGGTTCAGGATGGTAGGGAGGAGATGTCAGAGCAATGGACGGCACTTTAGAAAGATTCTGCAGAAATGATGCCTGCTTGTGAAGACAAAAAAGCAGAGTCATTCCAGCATACGGGGATATTGAACATTTGAACATTTTGTCTTTTAGAAAATTAAGTCTGTTGTAAATTATCAATGTATTTCTATAAAATTGAACAGCAGATATCTGGTCAAGCTTAGACACTGTATTAAAGGAATAGTTAACCCAAAAATGAAAATCTGCTGCACTCTAAAAAATGCTGGGTTAATACAACCCAGTGCTGGGTAAATATTGGACAGAACCCATGTTGGGTTGTTTTCAACCAACAATTAGGTTAAATGTTTAACCCAGCCTTCTGGGCAGTATCCCAAGCGCTGGGTAAAAACAACCCTATCGCTGGGTTCATCCATATTTTACCCAGCACTGGGTTGAATTTAACCCAGCATTTTTTAGAGTGTGGTGTGGATTATTTGTGGATTATTGTGATGTTTTATCAGCTGTTTGGGCTCTGACGGCACCCATTCACTCCACTGGTGAGCAAGTGATTCTCCAAATCTGTTCTGATTCTCTAATTTTCATCTGTGCTCCCTGTTCCCTTAATATCAACTGCATTATTAACCCAGACCGGCAAGAAAATTAACAAAATGGAAATAAGGGCTAAAGGGCTAAAGTTAGTTGGTTGTGAGGGATTGATGTTTGTATATATGAGGATGCCAACTTCTGATATTTTGTTAACCAACTTTTGAGATATATCATGTTTTCTGACATTATCAAACAAGACTGAATGCTTTAAAAGTGTAACAAAATGTCACAGTAATTTTAGAATCAGTTTGTACTGAAGTTTGTGCTGTTGTTCCCGCCAAAAAAATGTCACTTGCTTTACAATGCTGTCATTAGGGAAGTGGTTTTTAGTAGTTTTTATAGACACAGATGATCATTTCTTACTAAATTTTGATTTCAGTAGTTCATGTTAGCAGTGTTCACTTAATTTTCATATTATGATAAAACAAAATGAACTAATACATTTTACATCTTTATAGATTGAGTTTAATATTATATACATACTGTATATGAAAATGCAATAGTATTCTGTTGATATTGTTCTGCATACAGCTCATGTCCATATCAGCATGTTTGTTTAGCCACTATTTTTCTCTGAACAAAGCAGACTGGGCTCTTTAAAGCCATTGGCTATAGTATTATAATGATTGTTTACTGAAAATTAAAAATGCACCTTAATCAAAGGGACCTTTGCAATCTGTATGTCTTGCACTTTTGTGTTTACCCTGCTGGCTGTGTTCATGCCTGTTCTGTACTTAAGTGCTCAGCAGAAAGTGCCCCCTGTCATCCACGCTGTATCATAATGCCATTACTCATATTTTATGATTATTAAGTACTGTTTATAATCTGATAAACGCCTAAAAACCCTCCAACAGGAACTGTGATGTCAGTATC
Source organism: Spinibarbus caldwelli (assembly GCA_039654775.1). Lineage (NCBI taxonomy): Eukaryota > Metazoa > Chordata > Actinopteri > Cypriniformes > Cyprinidae > Spinibarbus > Spinibarbus caldwelli. The sequence goes on along the minus strand of CM077224.1, from coordinate 4,626,785 downwards.
AAAGGAAGTGCAATTAAGCGGTCAAGAAGAAAAGATCTAATGACAAGAGAACAGCCACTGTGGCTCAAGTACCACTGCATTTTTTAATAAAAAGATTGATCATTCATATAAAGACATAAAATGGTGTTCACAACCCATTTAACTTCTGTAATGTGATACATTTCTAAGTGGAACAGGATAGTAAACATAAAAGGTCATGGAAGACAAAAGTTTAAAAAGATACATTATTTTCTGTAATTATACCTGGATTGTTAGATAGATAGATAGATAGATAGATAGATAGATAGATAGATAGATTGATTGATTGATTGATTGTTATGTATTTACTCACCTATTTCTTCTTACTTCTTATTGCTTCTTCAATTTTAGAAGGATTTCATTTTGAGTTGATTTTTAATGATTTTTTTTTTTTTTTGGAAATACATTGATTGATTGATTTGATTGATTGGGGTTACTATATATATGTATAATTTTATTTTATTTATTTATGTTATTGTTATAATGTTATGCATGTACTCAACTTATTTTAGTTGAAAAATAAAATGCTGTTAAATGACGTTTGGGGTCAGTAAGATTTTTTATTTTTTATTATTTTATTTTTTTAATTATTATTATTATTATTTTGATTACTTTCGTTTTTGTGTGTTTCTGTGTGTATTTATGCATGTTGTTGTTTTTTTCATGTATTTACTCACCTATTTCTTTCAGGGAAAAAAAAAATGCTATTACAATTTAAGACAACTGTTTTCTATTTGAATATATTGTAAAATGTAATTTATTCCTGTGATCAAAGCTGAATTTCCAGCATCATTACTCCAGTCTTCAGTGTCACATGATCCTTCAGAAATCATTCTAATACGCTGATTTGCTGCTCAGGAAACATTTCTGATTATTATCAATGTTGAAACAGTTGTACTGCTTCATTTTTTTTTTTTTTTTTGTGGAATCCGTGAGACATATATTTTTAGAAATATTTGATTAATATATTGTCCAATTATATAAACAACTTTGTTTGAAATGCATTTCGAAACTTTCTACTCGACAGCAGCCGCTAGCAAGCCTGGAGGCTAATATTGTCTGGGAAGTAACTTCAAGAACATGTCTTGCCTGGAAGCGTCACATCAGTTGCCCTCTGCCACCTCGCAATTAATCATGCATTGGATCAAAAAGCGTCGTCCTTGGACTGGGTGACAGTTTCTGCCTCTGTTACTCCACCTGGTGCCACCAGTCCACGACAGGTCGCCCCTTGTCTCTAAAGATTGGCATAAAGTATGTGGGATCCACAAAATGGCACCTCGTGGCTTTGAGTTTTATTTAGCGTGCGTGATGGCCGGTCCTTCCGCACTTCACTGCCTCCACAGCTGCTGCTTCTTGGCGCCCATCTGTTAAGGGTATTGTGTGCGCTGTGTGCTGATCCCGAACTCATTACCAGCATCCTTCCCTTATACACTATTGTTCTTTTTACTAATGTGGAGTCTCACATCCAATCAGCCTCGGATATGCCAGCCGACAGGCAAGAGGAAGGCGGTGGATGCTCAGCTGCGAGAGGTTCTGACCTGATTACAGTTCTTTGTCTTGTGGGAACGGATGTTTTAAGAACTTTTGGACTATTGGTGGCAGAATAAACCATGTAAAGTCTTCAAAAAAAGCACAGCTGTTTTCAACATTGATAATACTAAGACGTGTCTTGAGCAGCAAGTATTAATAGTTTCTGAAGGATCATGTGACACTGAAGATTGGAGTAATGATGCTGAAAATTCAGCTTTGCATCACAGGAATAAATTACATTTGAAAATACTAATATTATATTAATATATTAAATGTACAGTCTAAGAATTTATTTAAAAATGTATGTTTTCCATCCCTGATATCAAGACATTTAGTGCCAAACCACCAATAGACAGCATGTATTAGTGTTGGGCGATATACTCACTTGTCATATTGTCCTATCGTCAGCCTGTGAGATTGCCGATACATGATATTGTCATGTTAATTTATTGAATTATTTACTTACTTAGTTTCATTGCTGGAGAGTGAACCAACTCTAGTGTAAGTTACTAATTATTGCTTACATTTCCTCAGTTATTCAAACAGCAGCTGCAGAAAATGAGCAAAGAACATTTACATTATCAAAGAACATCATAACTGACTTCAGTCTAGCACGAGTATATGCACTCCCGTTATAATAAGTGAAGCTATCTACACTGCATGATGAATAAATCTTTTATACTTACATCGCACGTACATCCGCACTTTGTTCATGATGAGAGAATCATAAACATCAACAACAAACCTCGCTGTTTCAGCGATGACTCATCTGAACACCTCTGATTGGCCATTGCATTCATAAAGTCAACAGAATCACGTATGATTGGTTATAACGCGCAACACTGCAAAAACGTGGAAAAAGAAATAGGATAAAACAAATAATTCCCAATATTAATTAAATAGTATTACTAGCCTAATGATGATGATAATAATAATAATAATAATAGTAATAATAATAATAATAATAATAATCGTTAAAGGCATCAGCCCCAGGCAATATCTCTGACTATCATCGATACATGATACTGTCGTCTATCAACACAACCCTAGCATGTATGCATGCATAAATACATAAATAAATTTATGCAATACACAGCATTATTCCACCTTCTAGTGATCAGCTGTTTACTATCACAGCAAAGACAATTCTATAATGTCATTACCCTGTAAAGTCAACGTGGAAGAGAAATATTTGTCTTGAAGATTGGTAATGACATCCTTGCCATGTCTGCTAATATTATTAATGCATTCCAAGTGATTTGTTCAGTGTGATGTGTAAACACAGGTAGGTTAATGCATTTTCTGAACACTGTACTGGAGATGGTTTCTTCATGGTTAGTTGGCAGGTGATTACTTAATGATATAAGAACAGTCTTTCAAACACTAGATAAGTTCAACTTTATTGAGGTAAACACGTCAAGATATGTGTTACAGTCCATTATCACAATGTACAACATGACAGCAGAGTTGTTCCTTCACAGTGCAATGCAAACACAAGCATCACGCATCCTCTTCTATCTCATTTCATTTCATTCTTTACTTATATATTCTCTTTTGCCCTTTGGAAGTGGACAGGAGTGCATTCTGCCTCTCTGCCTCTCTGCCTCTTTATTTGTGCTTCTCAAGCATTCTAATTACTTATTTTTATTGATTTTAAGTATAAAGCAGACGCAGATGCATTATACATGTTGCAGTAGATATATAGAGCTAGTGAAGTATAAAGTGCTCCAAAAAGCACTGTAAAGGTATTTTAAAGTATCTAAAGAAGCCATTTTTGAATTTACCATAAGCACAAATGAGATTTTTGAGCTCTGGCAAATCATCAACCACGCTCATTGTTTGGAAAACTGCTGCTCTTTCCTTTTGTGTTTCACCAAAGAAAGAAAATAATACAGGGTTGGAATGACAGGAGATTCATATCTGGGTGAAAAGCTAGATTTTTGTTATTAAACTGAACTTTTTAGTCAATCACCAAAAGTTTTATATTATCTTAGCATGTGCCAAAGAATGTGATATATTTGAGAATGAAACGGGTTGGCAAACGTTTAAATATTGCTGTTTGTTTATGGCTCCAGAACACAGCAGGAAAAGCAAATGACTTTTAATTTGGAACACCTGTAGAGATGAAATACAGGTGGGAGAAACAATTTCAGTTGAACAGAGAAAGGTTGCGGGGAAATTGTTTGCAGCCTGTAGGCCACCCTATATTTCATAAATAACTGTAAATGGGCATGGAATTTACCCTCTGACTTTGGATTTACAACCATTTTTGTGGAGTAATTTTTGGATGAATTATTTTTGGACACAAACTAGAAGAGTCCAGGATAAGTTAACACTTGATTTGTGTTTATCAGTTGCTTTAATATTGTAATATTGTTTTATTTTATATTGATGTGATTTGATTTGATTTGACCCTCTTTGCATTTAGGTGTCCATCCATGGATATGTTGTTTATCATTTGCTTTTTATTGATCTTTTTACTTTTATAATGTAGCGTATTTTGACTGCAAGCCACTTTTATCTGATTAATCGTCTCAAATCTGTGTAGAAAACAGCACTGTACAGTCATCCTTTCTCATTCAACTTCGGCTTTTCAGGAAACATGAGTTTGAAGCCTGATCTGAGTACACAAGGCCAAGGAACCAAAAATGTTGTCATCAGCAAAAATGTTATCATGTATGAAGCAACAAATACATTGATTGATGCAGTGTCTGTGTTTCCAAAAGTTATTAGAATCTTGAAACTGCTTATTAATTATGTTTTTTATTGCAATGTTGGCTATATTTACAATGCAAGGGTACTATTAGGGTAGGGTATTATTATTATTATTATTATTATTATTATTATTATTATTATTATTATTATTATTATTATTATTTATTTTGATTTTATTTTTACAATTTTGAAAAATCAGTTAGCTGTGTATATCAGGATATATACAAAATTGTATGTCTTTATAACACCAGGGACCAATTAAAACTAAACTAATGAATCTCTTTGTGCAGTCCATATATTTGTAAAGGACATGTGAGGAAAACTTAAAAAAAGAGCAGCTGCTATACAGGGATGGTGCATTATTTTAAGCCTCAGTTTTTGAGCATCGACTCGGGCTTTAAAAAATATGGTTCACCATCTGGCTTTAATCAAACTCAAGACCTCCTCTGAAACACCTTGCCCCTGACAATTTTTTATTAAACATATACGACGCTGCATCCCAGAGTGGTTTACAGTAGAGGTAATGAGGGCAAGCTGCTTCAGTGACGCACACATCATATCATCAGTCGACGGAAAGTGACCCCGCTGCGCCTACAACCGTGCAGAGAGATGTGGACCTTTCTGTGTCAGAACTCTGTGATTAATTAAATTACGCTGCAAATATCACCAGTGAAATGCATGCTATTACAGACTGACATATTCATAGTAGCCAACATCAGTGTTAAATGTTTCATTTCCTCCTTTGGTCTTGGAATACATATGATCTCATGATAATATGATTCTGTGCAGAATCTGGCCTTTATAAAGGAATGCTTTGGGTTCAGTGCATCTTAATCTCTATCGAAAGCAGTTTTGGCAGAATGTCAATTATCTTGTACCATCAGCTTTTTTTTTAATTTTTATTTTTTTAAGCAATAAGTGCAGTTACAGTAAGGCACTTACAATGGAAGTAAACTATGCCAGGTTATAAACGCAATATTTGGCACAGACATAATACATATGGCGAGTGGAGTATTGTGCCAGTCTTTCAACTTCATGAACATGCTTGCAAGGCTGGTTTTGTTTCTCGATCTAGCCAATTATAGTTAACATCCACTGTATTTGTCAAAGATGGCTTACAGCAGTGTACCGCGCTAAACACAATCAGTGTAAATTTATCGTTTTGGTCTTATAAATCAGTCGTTGATGAAATAAATGTTCTTCCACTATTCCAGTAATGTGATACTTGTCTCTCAATTTATGGAACAATTCAGATAGAATCAAGATGATCAGAGATTTTGGTCTGCTTTCAAAACCTAGTGAGTGTCCTGCTTCAAAGCCTCATATGCACTCAGGATGTGAAGTCTGTGTCAAAACTCATTTAATGCTGTAATGTATTATTATGTATTACTAATGTATTAGTAAAAATAGTTCAGTTTAATTAAAAATACACTTTTATTTTCTGTGCTATGTGTTTTGCAACAAACTTATTTGCATAAATTGCATAAGTTTATAAATTCGTAAGTTTTAAACCATACAGTTTATTGGCAAAGCAACTACATTTGATTTTGAATTAATTGAACTAATTGTATACATAGAACAACATTTTTTTCCCCCCATCAAATTCAAATATCCATTAAATTGAATTGTATAATTTTTAAGTTAATAAGTTTCAAATTCATAAGTTGAAGTTGAAGTTCAAGTTGAGCTTTATTGTCATTCTGCTACATGTGGGGACATACAGTGGAACGAAATGTCGTGCCTCACAGGACCACGATGCTACATAAATACAGACTTACAACAATGAAGTAAAAAAGTATAAACCTATACACAACTAAACTACTGATATATGACTATAAATTGACTATAAATATACTATATATAAATGTTTACCTATACATAAACTAAAAACTACAAACTATACAAACTATACGAATGCTTCAGATAAATACTGTACATGTGCAAAGAGAAACATTGTGATTCAAGCAGCTGGCTGGGGAGCCGTGCAGGATAATTTGTAGTGCATGAGCATGTAAACATACATATATTACTGAGTCTTTTGTAGGATTGTGTACACACAGCAGTGTGTGTGAAAAGTGTCTAGTGCGCATTGAGGAGGAGAGTGTGTTACTACAGGTGGTTTGTACAGGCCCACTCACCTGTGTGTAGCACACTTCGAATTGCACAAAAAAAGTTTTCATATGTTTTTTTTTTTTTGTTTTATTTTGATGTGGTAAGGTTGGGGGTGTTTGGAGGAGGGTGAGATGGTCCATGTTTCAGGAGGTAGGGGGTTTGTATGGGGTTTCAGAGAGGGGCGGGGTGATTTGAGTTCAGGGCTCTCACAGCCTGGGGGAAAAAGCTATTGAGCAGTCTGGCAGAGCGGGCTCTGATGCTCCGGTACCGTCTTCCTGATGGTAGGAGCTGGAAGAGACTGTGGGAGGGATGGGTAGAGTCCTTCACGATACTGTTGGCTTTGCTGGAGCATCGTGTAAGGAAAATGTCCAGGATGGAGGGGAGAGGGGCACCGATGATCTTTGCAGCTGTGTTCACTGTCCGCTGGAGGGTCTTGCGTTCTGCTGCAGTACAGTTCCCGTACCAGACAGTGATGCAGCTGGTCAGCACACTCTCAATGATGCCCCTGTAGAAAGTGGTGAGGATGTGTGGAGGGAGACTTGCTCTTTTCAGCCAGCGGAGAAAGTGTAGGCGCTGTTGTGCCTTCTTGTTGAGTGACATGTTGTTGGTGGTCCAGGTGAGATCCTCTGTGATGTGCACCCCCAGGAATTTAGTGCTGCTGACTCTCTCCACAGTCGAGCTCATAAGTTTAATACACTTATTACATATTTTACATAAGTTTAATACACTTAATACATATTTTTGCAGTCAGTTTTTTAATGCATTTAAATACGCTAACAAATTTCCACCAAACTGAAATGCATAAACGTTCAAATTTCATACGTTTCAGTCAGTAAACAATAGAAGTGGATGTTCTAAATCTGTCACTTGAGATTTCATTTCAGTTAAGATGCTGCCTCAGAAGGCAGCTCCCTAAGTAGTAGAAAGCAAGGGAACTTGCTATGTTTTAGAACAGAGTGTTCATCTGAGAGCTATAGAGATGACAAGAGTTTCTCTTCCTTGTTTTTCTAATGCGTGCTTGTCAAAGCACGCTGAGGTGAAGAAAGTACACAGTCAGCTGTTTTGAGTCCATTTGAAACTAAAACAATAGCATCTGCTCTGCGGGTGCATTTCATTGAGCACTTTTGATAAGGTCTTTAGCCGCTAGCCGTTTAATGATTACAAATAAGGTTGCTTTACATTTTTTTTTTCACATTATATGCCATAAAGTCTGATTGACTCTCTGAGGCATATTAATAAATAGTGTAATTCCAGCCATAATATGTGACGATGACAATATTCAGTGTCTTTGCTTTGTGAGTATGACAAATTGAAAGGATTATTCTTGGCAGATTCTTGCATCTATTTCTAGATTAAAAAGTAGTGGAGCGTGAATATCAATTATATTCTAACATTTCACATTAAAAAGGCTAGATAAGCCAAACAGTCACTGGGACAAAGTGTACTGCGCTTTCTTACTCGCTCTTGTAGTTCTCATAAATGTGTGTTTAATGGCATAAATAGAACCAGAAAACAGGAGAGTGTGTTTAGACGTTAAACATGTTGTAAGAAGAGGCAAAAAGCCGAGCTTGATTTATTGTAAAACTCATAAGCTGCCATTTATTTACTTAATTTTTCTCTAGGCTTAATTTGAGGATAGAAGCAAAGTCCTTTTTAAGCTTCTCAAGTCAGCTTGGCGGCCATCTTGGTAATACCTCTTGGCAGCTATTTATACAGTAAGTAAAACTCTTGTTTACTTCAATGGGAAAAATGCCAGCAAATGTATCGCAGACAAAAATTGTAATAACATTTATTATAAATTATGTATATATATATATATATATATATATATATATATATATATAATTATGTAAATCTTACCCTAAATCTTTTTTAATGTCCCATAAATTCATATGTGTTTTACCAAGTCTGCAGTAGTTTAATGGCACTAAATGTTTCCTCGGGCTTAATGGTTTATTAAGCGATTAGCTTCCATTTACATACATATATTGCATGTGAGATAAAGAATGAGCTCTGAACGAGTACCAGCACTCATTTAACAGCAGCAGACTTGAGCACAGGCCAGAAATACTTTTTTGAGCTTTCTTTTCTTGGTTTATGGACATGGTGCCAAATTGTACTCAATAGCTTTCAATGTATTATATCTAAGCATGTTGTAAAGCAGTGTTATTTTAATATTTTTATATCCTATTATATTATTTATCGTATTTTAATATTTTGAATTGGCTTTATATTTTCAGTTTTCATTTTGACATATTTCTAATTTTTTTTTCATATTTCTAATTACCTTTAATCTTTTCTCTATTTTTTTTTTCAATTTCATTTCAATTTTTGTACTTTTACTACTTTAACTTCATTGTAAGTTAGTTACCAATATTAAGTAGTTTAATTTAGCATATATCACTTATCACTTAATATATCTTCTGAATAAAAACAATGTCTAGTATTTTTAAAATGGATATTCTATTAAAATATGCTCAAGGAATTCTTAAATAAATCACAAACTGTTTTATTTTCCCCTTTCAATAAACATGAATGAGTGATTAATTTGAAATCTCGTATACGATCTGGTCATATCCATTTTCTAAATAATAACAATAAGTCCTATAATAACAATAACTCCTTGATTTAATGTCCACCTCATAAAGTGTGTTATATAAGCAATCATTCCATGTAATTTGCCATTTATTTTAAATGTGCAGATTCAGTATGGGTGTACATTTCTGAATATTTTCTTGATTACTATTACGATTTTGTTCTCTTTCAAGTAAATGCATACATTACTGTTCAAAAGTTTGTTGAGACTATTCTATTTATTTATTTATTTATTTATTTATTTATTGTTATTTCTTGCTTTTCATGCATAGGCACTTACATGTACTTACAGCTTTGTTACTGTAGGCTAATTCTAGTTTGATTGTGCTCATTAGCACATTATTTCTAAGACTCGATAGTTCATTATTTATTGCATTTTTTAAAGATATATTAACCTTTATTTAACATGACTCATGACACAATGCATGCTGTACAAGCCGTGAAAGTTCGCAGCTGTCTCTTTGCCTCATTAGTAGGTATTACACATGGAATTTGTGTTATTGCTCTGGGTGCTGCTATTAAAGGCTTGACAAGAGATTTACAACCAGCATTTGTTCTTCACTTTAATTCAGTATCGAAACTAATTTGTAAAAGGTCTCTGAGGTCTCTGAGGTCCCATGGTCTCTGAGCACCTGTTAAACGGCGATGGAGATTTGTGTTTCAAATAGGACAAATCTCTCGCTTGCCGATTATTAATGTCCGCTCAGCAACGATTTACTGTATATTTTTAGCATCAGTGTGACTTTCTTTTTGTCAAATGATGTATGGACTTTCTGAATAGCATTAGAATATTAAGGAATTAGGGACTGTTGTGTTTTCAGCTATACTTGGATTTAATGCTAAAACATCTACTTTGATAATTCACTGAAGCATACAAGGAAAAATGGGGAAACAATAAATGGGGGGTTCACCTCTGGTCATAAAGTGTTTAAAGCTTAAAATCTGTTTTCTTTCTATTGTGGGCTGAAATGTTCTTTTATGCAAAGTAATATGCTTTATCAAAAATTATTCTAAACAATTGTGTAATTGTAAATAATTTATTTTATGGTAGTCTCAGAAAATATTTGTTCACTTAATGTCTAAGTGTCATCACAAATATCAAAGCAAGTGTCATTTAGCAAAAATTAAGAAACGTTTTAAGAAAAGGTCACACAACATTTGATTATATATATATATATATATATATATATATAGTATTTATTTATTTATTTATTTAGAGCACTTTATCTACTTTTCTTTGGTACAGCTTTTAAGAGAAATTATTGCTAATTTTAATGAAGTGCTCATATGAAGAACTTGATCACTTTTCATTACTCTTTGAAACAAACATGAACATCTCACAGAATGAAGGGCATGATGAACCTTGTTCATTTCAAATTTCTAGGTAAGTCTAAAAATAAAACAGAACAATGTGTGTGTGATTACAATTATGATTATACAGTCTTACTCAAATTACATTTTATTTCAGTTCTGATGGAACAATTATTGGGTGGAAAGGGTGTATGCTTTCCTCTTGAAACACTAAACTAATTAGGTCCCTTTGATCTAAACGATCCAATATACTTGTTAATCTAACATTTAAATATATAAATAAAGTTTGTCTGTGTATAGTTGTGTATATATTTCAAATCTCTCTTTTGTTCAAAGCAGATTTGCGGTTTTAAATGGTATCATTCAAGATATTAAAAAAAAAAGACTTTGTAAAGTTCTGTCTTTTATGGCGCTGTATGTATGTGTTTTGTTTGTTTGTTTGTTTATTTATTTATTTATGAGGTTTGAAAGCTTCATTCCACATTCATTTCATCTTTAGTTTTGGGTCAACTATTCCTTTCATTTGTGGTTGATGCTAACAGCGTATGTATGTAAGGTATGTATGGTATATATATATATAACCCCCCCCCACAAAAAAAAAAAAAAAATTGCATACCTATTTTCAAAGTATTAAAGATATCCCATCATCCTTTTATATTTTGGTTTTTAACTTTTTTTCCTTTCCTTTCCTTTCCTTTGATTTTATAGAATCTTCATTTTTAAGGCCCAATATTGTTAATTTCCAGAGATATTGGTATCTCAATGTGGCTCCATGACTAGATACATTTTTCAGTGGACAAACCTGTCAGAGTACAAAAAAAATCATTTTTCAAAATTTACTTGACTGTAATGATTAAAGATATCTTAATATCTGTTTAGATTTCTGGTTCTTAAGATTTATTTATTTATTTTAATTTTATTATTATTATTATTATTATTATTCATTTTAGTTAAATCCCAGAGACATTCGGATTTCAATGCAGCTCCATGTCCAAATTTCATTACATTTTACCTATTACCCATATTTTGGCTTTCTTTTTCATTTATGTATTTCTTTCACCAGAACTGTGTACTGGTTTTTGTGGTTTACGGGGACAAAATTTGTATAATGACATGGGTATGACAGAGGTATTACAATTTGAAGGTGGTTTATGAGGACACTGCCTATGCCCCCGTAATTCAAAAGGCTTTAAAAATATACTAAATGTTTTTTTTTTGAAAATCTAAAAATGCAGAAAGTTTCCTGTAAGGGGTAGGTTTAGGTGTAGGGTTGGTGTAGGGCAAGAGCACAAACAGTTTGTACGGTATAAAAACCATTATGTCCCCGTAAACCACAAAAACAAACGTGTGTGTGTGTGTGTGTGTGAGTTGATACGGAATGACCCAGCTATTCTGGTGATATTATTAATACTTGGACTGAACTTGTTAGTGCAAGTGAGGCACTGTTTATCATTTACAGCTACACGTTTACCCATATTCCTACAGTATTCCTATATCATCATAGCAGTATGAAGCTGGAACTAATGATCACACTTGTTTGGCATCTTGTTTTCATTCTGCAAAATCGTTCCGAAGCCCAATCTGTCTGTTTGTGTCTGTTATCTCCAGCTCAATAACATGAACATGCTCTGAAACAGTCACTGTCTGTGATCTATATGTAGCCAGCAAGATGGATGTAATAGTTTCTGTTTGTCACTCATAGCAGAAAACATTGTTTATTTTTTTGCTGACAAAGACATGTTCGAGTCTCTTGATTGAGGCAGTAAAGATTTTGATGGAAATCAGCAACAGAGGGAGCCGGTATTGTTTGGCTTTGGGCAACACGGATCACTTGTTAATGCACTGATCAATTATAATTACTTTTATTCTCTTTTGTGACTTTCACTGTTATTGTTCAATTATTGCCTGTGTTTGCATCAGGAGAATTCTGGAGTGATGCTCTTAATGTTGATATCAGTATTGTTGGTGGTGCTCAAAAACCCTTCACTATGCTGACAGACATGACAGTTTGCTCAAAACATGTCATTAGCATTACTATCGTGCTAATTTGATAAACCTGCGTCTGTCCTGTAGGAAACAAAAGAAAATCACAAATGAATGAGATCTTTTTTTTTCTACCTCAGTTGTTTCCCTGGAATGCAATGCAAGCAAACGGAGAGAAAATAGAGTCTCCTTACCAAAGTCTGCAATATATAATGTTTGAAATCTTAAATACTCTCATGAAATATGATCTGATGTCTACATTTTCATTTGTGTCTATTTTTTATGTCTCCATAGGTGTTATTTTAGTATTATGCATATGCTAGTTGTTTTTATTAATATTCTGAAATACCTTTATTTTTCATTTGAAGTCTTAATTGTAATTTTTAGCAAATATAGCCTATTAGAATGATTTCTGAAGGATCATGTGATGCTGGAGACTGGAGTAATGATGCTGAAAATTCAGCTTTGCATTGCATGAATAAATTACAGTTTAAAATATATTAACATAGAAAAGTTATTTTAAATTATAGTAATATTTCACAATATTACTGTTTTACTGTATTTTTAGCACATGCAACCTTGGTGTGGATGACTTGAATTAAAATATTTAAAAACTGTATTATTTCCAAACTTCTGACTAGAACTTTTCATATATATATATATATATATATATATATATATATATATATATATATATATATATATATATATCTTTAATTTATCGACCACATCATCTATTTGAATGAAATGCCCATGTCCACAGTTTGATGCCTGCATGTTTTTGTTGGTATGTTTTTGGAAATTTAGGCAATGTTAGATTTATTTTATGAAATTTAGCTAGACCAAAAAATAAAATAAAATAAATAAATAAAATAACTGCTCATATTGCAATTGGGATTTCTATTGATTATTGGCAATGCTTTGTTCAGGTTTACATAGTTTAAGTCAACATGAAATCAAAATTGACCCTAGGTACTTGTACAAGTTCATATTGACTTATTTCAGTACAGTCTGTTAACTTACTGCATGTTAAAAAAATGTGAAACAACTTAAACAGAGAATCATCTCAATTAAATCCAGTAAAGTATGGAGTGCCACAAGGATCTGTCCTAGGCCCTCTGTTATTTTCAATATACATGTTGCCCCTTGGTAATATTATTAGAAACTACGGGATTAGTTTCCATTGTTATGCTGATGATACTCAACTATATATTTCAACAAGACCAGAGGAAACTGCTAAATTATCTAAGCTAACAGAGTGTGTTAAAAATGTAAAACATTGGATGACCAATAATTTTCTCCTATTAAATTCAGATAAGACTGAGATATTACTTATTGGACCAAAAAACAGTTCACGGAATCTTGTAGATTAAAATTTGCATCTAGACGGATGTACTGTTACTTCCTCTACAGTCAAAAATTTGGGTGTTATATTAGACAGCAACTTGTCTTTTGAAAATCATATTTCCCATGTTACAAAAACAGCATTCTTCCATCTTAGAAACATTGCCAAGTTACGGAACATGCAACCTTTTTCTGATGCAGAAAAGCTAGATCATGCATTCATGACCTCTAGACTGGACTATTGTAATGCACTGCTAGCTGGTTGTCCTGCATCTTCAATAAACAAGCTACAGGTAGTCCAAAATGCAGCTGCTAGAGTCCTTACCAGGTCAAGAAAATATGATCATATTACCCCAATTTTACATTCTCTGGACTGGCTACCTATTAAGTTCCGTATCAGTTACAAAATATTACTACGGTAATTACTTTTAAGGCCCTAAATGGTTTAGATCCTGCGTACCTAACTAGTTTTCTATCACACTACAATCCATCCCACTCCATAAGGTCACAAAACTCTGGACTCTTGGTAGTTCCTAGGAAAGCAAAGTCCACTAAGGAGGTAGAGCTTTTTCACATTTAGCTCCCAAACTCTGGAATAGCCTTCCTGATAACGTTCGGGGTTCAGACACACTCTCTCTGTTTTAATCTAGATTAAGGACACATCTCTTTAGCCAATCATTCACATAATGTATCTCATAACCTTGTATTTCAGTTACATCTGATCAAATGCACATTTTCATTCTTTTGCCGTGGGTTGAACACACAATTTTTTGCTTAATTGGAACATCAGCTACGCAAATTTTTCTCTATTACCTTCTCTGTTTCTGCCACGGGATTGACATCCTGTTGTAACTAGGAATTACACAAGGTTCAGTCTGGATCCAGCCCTTACAATCACCTGAGATGACTGAACACCTAAAAAGAGATGATGCCAACCCTCCAGAGGACCTCAGATGATGCCAACCCTCAGACAACATACAAAACTACCAAATTTTGCATTACATGACATTAACTAACTGCTTGATTTTTACCGTACAATTCTGCCATATGGACATCAACTTGAGATAGTCACCACTGATAAGCTATTACTAAATATAATGTAGAAACTTTCATTTTCTGTAAAGCTGCTTTGCAACGATTTGCATCGTGAAAAGCGCTATACAAATAAACTTGAATTGAACTGAATTCTGACATCAATTATAAGCCATATGCACTATTAGTTAATTGTAATAAATGGCAAAATAGTTTATGCATTATTTTTATGTTGTTGTTGTTGTTTTGTGCTGAACACACACTTTTCACAATACAATTACTTCCCAAAGGGAAAAACCAAGCCCTGTATATCTTTTCCACATTGAATGTCCTATTTGTTTGGAATTGTATCACATTATGGAAATAAAATCAGTTGCAAAACTGTTTTATGTAGACTTTAACAGCTTCTTTTCCCAAACAGGCTTGGTTTAATGTGGCTGACGGTGCACTTTATTCTTTTTCAACTGCAGCTACTTCATAATGATTGTTTGCTCCTCTTTTCAGAACTCTCTTCTGCTTTTATATTTTTCTTATGAGTGTCTGGGTAGTTTAATGTGGCCTCTACTTTCTGATAATTACACTAACAGCACCCACAAGGACACTGAAACAACAGGATATTGTTTTTCCACCCATTTCCAACTTTATTCGTATTTATTTTACTTTATTTAACTTCTTTGGAGTCTTCTTTTTCTTGTCTCGGTTTTCAGCTCTGTCCTTCAGACTCATGAATAATGATCCTTTCATCCAGAATATATGCTAGTTATTTTTACAGTTCAAACGTAGAGGCCAATTGTGTCCTCGTTAATGGAATTCATTGGTGTAAACATACAGTAGAACTTCGGATGCAAGGGACTGAATAGGGGAGACTGTGGTAAGTTGTCAACATTTTTACTTCCATAGCTCACCCAAAAATTGACAATTTGCAAAAAATGTCCTCACCCTTTGACCATCCAAGATATAGATGATGTAGATTTGGAGAAATGTAGCATTACATCACTTGCTCACCAATGGATCCTCTGCAGTGAATGGGTGCCGTCAGAATGAGAATCCAAACAGCTGATAAAAACATCACAATATTCCACAAGTAATCCGCACCACTGTAGTCCATCAATTAATGTCTTGTGAAGTGAAAAGCTGTGTGTTTGTAGGAAACAAATCTGTGATTAAGGTGTTTTAACTTCAAAACATTGCTTCTGGCTAAAATACAAGTCCTCTACCTATAAAAAGTTGTCTCTTCTCAACAAAGAGAGACATATGCACACATCAAGCAGAGTTTACTAAAACAGTGCAAAACAATTCAAAAGAAATATATTTGTTGATTTTGATGTAAGAGTAAGAGTGTTCTGTATTATGGACTCTTTTGGCCAGGAGTGCATCTTAAAATTTACAGCAAAACAGTTAACATATCTTAATGATGGATTTGTTTCTTACAAACACACAACTTTTTGCTTCACAAGATGTTGACTGATGGACTGGCGTGGTGTGAATTACTTGTGGATTATTGTGATGTTTCTATCAGCTGTTTGGACTCTCATTCTGACGGCACCCATTCACTGCAGAGGATCCATTGCTGAGGAAATGATGTAATGCTACATTTCTACAAATCTGTTCCAATGATGAAACAAGCTCACCTAGATCTTGAATGGCCTAAGGGTGTGTAAATTAAAAAAAAAAAAAAAAAAATGGGTGAACTATCCTTTTAAGAATATTTTCTAACATGAAACATTAAAATAACACATTTCAGTTTCTGTCCTTGGACATATCAAAGAGGGCTATGCTGTCATCTATTATTTATAATTGCATAAAATGAAAGAATTGGTTAAGGGTCTAGAAACTTTTGGAATGCATCGCAACTTTAGACAATGGGGCAAGAGTAATGTGGCACCCTCGATCATTTACCACTGCATTGTTCTAATCCAGCAGCATGAAATTGTGAGATGTAATTTCTATTGCCCTTCAGAGGCCATTACAGCTTCTAACCCAATAAGGTAATTGACTCAGTGTGCTGGGCTTTGGGGAATATGGCTGCATGTAATTTCCTCAACGAGAGTAAAATGACTGGCTGAAATATCAGCACTGCCTGGCTCAATCGGGCCAACCTCTTGAAGCAGATTGTGGCCTTTTAGTGATGCACTCTTACAAAACGTCCAATTTAACTGATTGTGCTCAGAATTGGTCCTGCAAGTTACACTGTCTTTGCATTCTTTAAGTGGAAATCAGGTTAAATCCACTTTAGTCTGCTCAAAGTAGAGTTTAATTAGTGGTGTTTGGCAAGGAAAGCCTCACTGCTGTTGATCATAGTTAGAATTGGGGAACTGAACAAATTGGGTAATAAATGTTACATTTTGGCTGTGCTACAGATATGAATGATGCTTCAAGAGAAAAGGCATGCCATTACTTTTCTAAGCAATCACATTTAAAATCACTTGCCAGATGAGAAAACAAGTAGAACTGTAAAAAAAAATAAATAAAATAAAATTAAAAAAAAAAAAAAAAAAAACCCTGCATAAGAGTTGATTGTGTAATAGCCAGTCTATGAGGATTTGTGCAATAATAAGTCTGTGGAAGTGTTTAAGTGTTTATTCTGTAATTAATCTAATCACCAAAACAGATGCAAGTTTTTACAGCCAGTCTTAAATCAGAAAGTTTATTCTTATTTTCTTCTTATGTTTAATAATAATAATAATAATAATAATAATAATAATAATAATAATAATAATATAGTTAAATTATAATTATTATTCCCAACATATTTGATGTACTTACATCTACTCTTTGTATTTATATTTTCATGGAAATAAGACGTCAAATTATTATGTGCAATTTTTGAAATGTTTGTTTATTTGTTTGTGTTTATTCATTTTCTCAACATCTCATTATTATCAACATATTAATACATATTAACAGTAGTTGACTGTATAATAGCCAGAACATGATGATACTTTTGACAGAACCAACCTCTTAATGTGTGTGCCATTTATGATAATGATTTTTTTTAAGTCGATTATAGGAAGCAATTGACCTTTTAAAGTTGGCCTGGAACATTCCGCTTGGGATGAATTGGAAAAAAAAAAAAAAAAAGAAATCAATCAATGATAAGTGTTTCCTCCCTTTCTTCCTGAGCTGCAGAAGATATTTGTGTCAATGCTGAGACCATCATTCTCTAAGCAAACAGGCATTGATTGCTGCCAAATCTGTCATTTTAATCTCAGGAGGGCACATTTTGCAAGTCGAAGTTGCTAATAGAAATCAACACGATGTTGCTTAATGACATTTATTGTACGTAATCATGCACAAGCATGCCTGAAATGTTCCTCTAGTAAGAAATTCAAATCTAACAGGCAAAGTTAAAACATGATAGTAAATCAACTGCTTGTCAACCTCCTCTGAACACTGAATCGATATCAGTGGTGTGCTCTGTGGCATATCTCATATTAAAATGATAAGAGTCAAAATTTATCCTATAAGCATTTTTTTAAATGCAAGGTGACCTGAAATTTGCATGTGTCAGATGAATATTCCGTGGTCAGGGATGTTGTGTGTGTCTGGTGGGTTGTGATTGATGACCTCAGTTGCATTGAAGAGATCTCACTCCGTACTGACAATATGACTTATCAAAGACTGTGATTTAACAGATTGACCGATTATGCTTTAGACATGAGAGCTGACTAACTATTGTGTAACTTCTGTATGGTTTCATACTAAAGTATGAAATCGCAATATAACAAATTATAACTATAAAATAAAAATAATGCACCTTAACTGATAAATTATATTATAAAATGATTTTTTTTGTCTCTTTACTGATTGAATGAAGTATGTTTTATGTTTAATAAAATGTGTAGTTATAATAATAATAATAATAATAATTATTATTATTATTATTATTATTATTATTATTATCATTATTATTATTATTATTATTAATGTTATTATTATTATTATTATTATTATTATTATTAATAATAATAATAATATGTAATAATATGTAATATATATATATGTAATGAACTTGCATTTACTTTTCTTGTTCTATCAAAAATCCAATAAGACATCAAATAATATTTAAATCCCTCTAAGAGCATATGAGTCAGCACTGTAGGGTGCCTTTTGGTGTCCTGTACATAAATAATTAATTTGCCATAATAACAACATAAAAATGTATGTTTTATATATATTATTAATATGTAATATTAATAATATTATATATATTAATAATATGTAATATATATATGTAATGAACTTGCATTTACTTGCATTTACTTTTCTTGTTCTATCAAAAATCCAATAAGACATCAAATAATATTTAAATCCCTCTAAGAGCATATGAGTCAGCACTGTAGGGTGCCTTTTGGTGTCCTGTACATAAATAATTAATTTGCCATAATAACAACATAAAAATGTATATGAAAGGGTGTTATATTAGGCTAAGTTTTTATATTCATAAGAAAAAACATTACTTGCACTGCTCATTAAATTTGAATGATAGTAAAATATTGTCAAATCATAAAATTATTTAAATAAATAAAAAAATAAAAAATCCTAATAATATTTTGTTAAATAAGAGATTACTCAATTTGAGTGTAATGATCATTTGGTGATAAAAACTATATTTTTATTTAATAAAAAAGAAGAGTTTCTCCATGTCCCTTGAATGGTTGTCCACCCTGTTGTATTGGGGAATCCACCCCTTTAAGAAAAGGCCATCGTCTTTAGTGACATCAGGACAACGTATTGTTTATCTCTTCAGTGGCGGGAATTTCAATGGCTTATGTGAATAAGTTGGTGATTTTTCAATCGACAAGTTTTCTTTGTCTGAGTTTGCTTACTTACTTTGCCAAAGCTTAACATGTCCACCCTGTCGACATAAAATATGCCAGAAATGATTAGAATGCATTATTTTTCAAAATATGTCAGTTTAAATATACCAAATTCTCTTCAGCAACCAGACTAACTATTTAGCTAGTCACAATTTGTTGTAAGCTAGTATGCTAATTGAAGCTCAAAATGTCCACCCTGTCGTTGTTCCAAAAAGTCCACCCTGTCGGGCACTTATACTCCATAGATTGGACATAAACATGACAGGGTGGACATAGCATTCATTTGTAGTTAATATTGCTAAAAACTAATTAGGGGGTAATTAAATAATTTATTATTATTATATTATTTTCTTAATAACACTGTTTAGGAAAGGGGCATCATACCTTTCAGAAAATATAATTTGCATCTTAATTTTGCTATGAAAATGTATTTAACAGTGATTTTTTTTTTTTTTTTCATGAAAAAAAGATTGGCTTGTAATATTTTTATTTATTTATTTGTTTGTTTATTTCTTTATTTATTTATTCTCTCGGAATACTTTATTTATAACTTGGAATCATGTTACATGTGGATTGAAAAGTGTGCAGGACCCCACACTTATTTATTTATTTATTTATTTATTTTTTAAGAGTATTAAATGTTATTTATCATTTTTAAATGTAACAATTATTTTATTTTCTCAGCATCCCAAGCACATACTAAGCAGTTCAGATTATCCATCATGAATAAGAAATAGTGTGTGTATTATTAACATCACCGCCAACATTTATTAACCACTACTTTGTTTTATCATATTCCTGTTGATGAAATTTTACAAAAGTAATAAGCCACCATTAAATAAAATCCCTTAAACTTAAAAAAAAAACAAAAAACAAAAAAAAAACAGGATTGCATGACCTGTCATGGCTTATTGATTTATTTCAATATCAGTTCTACCAACAAGCAAGAAGCTGGTGTCATAAATAGCCGGTAACAGAATGACTTCAGTGCTCTGTGTGGGTGGCTGTCACCTCAGAGACTCCAAAGTGCAGTTGACTCATCTTTCAGGCAACTTGGCACTGCTGAAGTCATGTTTACCTTCTGCAATCTCACAATCATTGTTGAGAGTCGTCTATCAGCATTGGTTCAGTGTTTCTGAGTTAGGACAACTGCCTGCCAAAAAAATACAAAATAAAAAAACCCAGACTTGAGGAATCGTGATTGGATTTGGCAGATCAGTGCTATTAGTAGAAGTCACAGATGATGATCTTAAGAGCTGGAGGAAGAGCCCGTCTGGATTTTAGATCTAAAGGCATTAAAATCATGTAACCACGACTGTCAAGTCACAAAGAATGAAAGGAAATAAATGAGGCATTGATGATAGACGACCTACCTTATGTCAGATTTCATATGTAGCCGTGCTTGTATTAGCAATTTCAGAGTGATTTCCTGATCTTAATGGACGGAAAAACGAAAGGTTTATTCCCTAATTCACAGAAAAATGTCACTAACGATTTCCTGTGCACCACTTAGTTTTGGAAAATTTCAGATATATTTGATGTTTGTTGGTTTACTGTAAACATTAAACAAAAAAATGCTACACATATAAATGCTAAAGTTGTGCATGTCAAGTAAAATACAATTAAAATAGTATTTTTTTCTAGCTATGTTCATATTCTGCATTCTTCAAGCACATATTGCACTATAGTTCCTATCAATTTATGTTTATGTAAATCTTTGTGGTTTTTCAGATTGTATCACACAGATTGTCACACATACGTGTTGCATTATGTTAGTGTGTTGAATATAACCAAATCAATTTTAATTATCAATCAGTTAAACAAACTAATGCAGTTATCTGACAATATACACATAACCCTGAAACAAAGCCACTGTATTCAAATCGCTCGGCATTCAGCTGGTGTTAACTATGATACCGCCCCCAACCTTTTTCCCTTTGAAATCAAACAATACAGCAAAGTGTTTCTGATCAGTCGATGTTTTGACCCGTCCTTGTTTCCCCCTTTTTGTGTGTTGGCCTACGAGCTCAAGGATTGTACAAGCCAACTTTTCAGAACACTTAATGGGAGCAGTTTGCAGATGACTGAGTGCTGAATACAGAATTAATTTGCAGATAGAAGGATTGGTCTTCTCCTTTGATGGGGTGAACAATTACAGCGTGAGCACTCGCTAAGTATGCTGGCAAAAAACACAGGAGCCGTTTCAAAACAGCGGGTGTCTGGCAAGTTGTGAGATATAATTAATGAAAATAATTAATTTCACGTGAGATGAACCGCTCAGAAACTGATGGTTAATGAGATCATATTATTACACATGCTGCTCCTGATATGCAAATGTAAGTAGTAAAATGCTATAGTGATTGTCACGGAACCTGTCAAGTGCATCATAATAGTCATATTTCACGCAAAAGTCAAAGACAAAACAAAGACATCTGTTTTAGGGCTGTAATTTTAATTATTATTCTACTTTTTTTTTTTTTTTTTTTATAAATTAATACTTAAGAAATTAAGTGACAATAAATAAAGAACAAAAAAAATAAAAATAATAATAATAATACTAAAATAAAAAATAACAATTTCCACAAA
Source organism: Spinibarbus caldwelli (assembly GCA_039654775.1). Taxonomy (NCBI): domain Eukaryota; kingdom Metazoa; phylum Chordata; class Actinopteri; order Cypriniformes; family Cyprinidae; genus Spinibarbus; species Spinibarbus caldwelli. Next base: position 4,604,739 of record CM077224.1, on the reverse strand, counting down.
ATATGAAACTTTTCAAATGTCATCTGTGATAATTTATTTATAATTTATTTATAATTAATTCTAGTTATATTTTTTTGTTTAATGTTTATATATATATATATATATATATATATATATATATATATATATATATATATATATATAATAAAAAATCAGCATATTAGAATAATTTCTGAAGGATCACGTGACAGTGAAGACTGGAGTAACGATTCTGAAAATTCAGCTTTGATCACGGGAATAAATTACATTTTAAAATATATTCAGACAGAAAACTGTTATTTAAAATTTTAATAATAGTTTACAATATTACCGCTTTACTGCAGTTTTTATAAAAATTTGGCCTACAGGAATGTTAATAAACCAATCCCTAATTTGTTATGGGTGTGTGTGTGTGGACACACCCTTCAGATTGGTGGACCCCTGGTGGCACAAGTTGCTCTGTTGATTGGTTTCCTGCTGTGGTTGTCATCTAATAAATCTCATCATACATCATACTCTCCTCCGACACAAAGAAAATCAAAACGGTCCCCAGAGCCAAGCTGTCATACATGTATCCATATTGCATTCTAAGAGATATAGTCATAATCACCATGTATTTTAATAAAGTTTAAAAAAAAAAATAATAACAGTGACCAGGGTGTTCTTTAAAACTTACACCACAAACATTTGCTATAAAAATTGTTAATGCCTGCCCAAGGTATTGCATACATGAGATTATGTTCTGTGTTCTTAATGTTCTTGCATTGCATTAGCGGCAACAAACCTCAGTATTCAAGTGGCCAATCGATTCAACAGACTTCAATCAGCTTCTTTAGCGAGATTCTCTTCAAACTGCCATGACAGTAGTTGACCTGAATGAGTAAACTGACCATGAATGAGTCACGACTTGTGGTCTGAGACATTTCAGAACGCACTGATGCATGAAATCACACTTGATCATGAAACCAACTCCCACACAAAGAGCAAATTCCAAGTAATCTTAAAAAAAAAGAAGAAATAATAAAGATTTCCTATAGGTCAAAACATTCCCAGGTAATTCATGAACTGATTAAATGCATACCATGAATGCACTGTAAGTAGATTTGAATAAGAGTGTCTGCCAAATGCATATAATATAAATGTAAAAAATAGCACCGCTTGTGTTGTCTACTGTACTTTGGATTAATTACTTGTTCTTATGTTGCTTTCATTAAAAGCGTCTGCTAGTTTCATAAATATAAGTCAATTCAAAAAATGCTTTCCTGTATGTCAACACTATACACCAAGGTCATTTGTTTGATTCCTAGAGAATGCATGAACTGATCAAATGTATACCTTGAATGCAGTGAAATAGCTCTCTGCCAAATGCATAAATGTAATGGACTGTACATACAGTATATAGCACTACTTATGTTGTCTACTTTGCATTAATTAATTTTGTTGCTTTTGATAAAAACATGCTACAATACTAAATGTAAATGATTTCAAGTTTTCATAAGTAGTAGTTTTGTTACCACACTTCCAACTCCTTTCAAAAAAAGTCATCAGAACAATGGTTTCCTATGGGTAAAAATACTATGCCATTGGTTCGATTCCCAGAGAATGCATGACCTGCTGAAACATACAACTTAACAGCAAAGCAATGTTGGGTAAAAATGTCTGCCAAAAACATAAATGTAATGTGCATGTAATTTTTTTTTCTTTAATGGTGCTTTTTGCTAGATCAATAATCGTAAAAGTAAACAAATTTGATTTCAAATTTTTAGTTAAACCATTTTGTGTTTCCATATACTTACAGTAAGTTTTGGGTATAAATGGCCTCTTAAAGAACAGTTATAAGCAGTCCACAGAGTGATTTTGGACTGTGTGAATTATAAACCAAACCTGGATCATTTTTGTAGGTCACTCTTTACAACGTTGGTCAAGCTGTTCAAACACTGGCTGATATCAGTGTTGACTGACTGGAGGAAGCCAACACAGGGGAGCTAACATGTGTGAGCACTGGCTTTAGTTCAAACACCTATGCCCAGATCCGCTCCACAAGGGTGATACAGTTTAAAGTCACCCAAACGGCTGCATCTGAGTACATAGTGACTTATAACTTTGGCGGCAGTAGATGCAATGGCAAAGTTGTGAATGATGGCTGAGATTTGTCTTTGTTAAATTGTCTAGATCATATTTAGATCCATTCATTAATTTTATGTGTATCTTAAGTGCCTGAATGCTTTTTAGGGCCACTGTGCAGTGTGTTTTCCATGCATATGTGTTACTGTGAAAGCTCCATCTATAGACCAAACGCCGAAGCATGACGGTCAAACAGCAGTGGTGTAAAACCACATGTTTGGTGCTCCACCTCGAAGAAACAGTGTCTTTAGACTCAATAAATAGTATGAAATTGCTATATCAAATTGCCTACTCCAGGGGGCTGCCTATAAGTGTACTGAACATTGCTTTGGATAAAAGCATCTGCCTTGTGCATTTGCCAGTTCAAATGCATCTGGCCATTTGTTGCTTACCTCTATTGATACCAAACAAGTGTGGGGCTTTTTACAGTTTTGCAACATCTAGACCTATTTGCTGTTGGCTTGTATTGTATTCTCAGCCTCAAGCGAGACGCCCACAGTCCATTCACTGACCGCTTATGCAATTTGTATCATCATTAACATCCATGCTGTCATTTCATCAATTTAACTTTTTTCTCAAACGATATCTAAGATGGATTGCTTCAATTTATAATTGATTATTGATTCTGTTTCCTTATCTGTGCACCCCTAATTCTGAAACGGCATGTTGAACAAAACTAACTCCGGTTGGTCACTATACATATCATTTAGCCAGTATTTTTCTCTAAAGCTGGACAGTTCCGGACAGGATAAGAATTAAAGTCAATATTTTATCCTCGTTAGGCTGCTAGCATTATTAAGTGGCAGCCAAATAATTGCTATTGTTGGCACTCAAAACAAGCAGGTGGCACTTCAGAATTCAAATGCGTTCAGTTGTTAGATTGTTTTGGAGATACACATGACTGTTAACATTTCCAGTTGTCTTATCACTCTTTCTACCTACAGTAAAATGTGCGGAGATAATTGAGCCGAAGATTAATTGCTGACTGTCGGAGGAATTCCAATAGACCTGACTGAAATAAACCTGTGCATATGAAACTCAAATTAATGGTTGCTGAGCAACATCAATCCTGCACGTATTCGCCGTCTCTCTCTCTCTCTCTCTCTCTCTCCTTTTTTTTAATTTAGCCCCTCTGCTTAAGTTAATCTGTATTTCATTGAGGCCGTGAGATAATTAATGCAAATTTCAAATGAGAAACTTATTTAGTACGAACTCTAAGAAATAAGTTAACAAGACTGTGATGTCCCAATTATTATTATTATATATTTTTTCCTTTCAGCACACCAGGAGGCGGCACGACGAACGCTTTACATGACCAAATTTCATTTCATTATTCAGGTGGAAGTGGCATTACTCCGATTACGACAGTACACCCCCAAAAACATATTCAAAATTAGTTGTGCTGCTTGCTTATGAACTCTGTTAGCAAAACGAAAGATTATAGAGCCCACGTGATCATTTTAGTCTCCTGCAGAAAACTAAATGGTAATAAATAAATGAACCAAACCAAACTAAGCCAAATTGGCTGTCTTACTTCCAGTAAGGATGTTAAATAGTTGGGAGCAGTGTGGTCTTTGTCATGAATTATTATTTATTTATTTATTTATTTATTTTTTATTTTTTTCATGCATTTGCTGCTATATTTTGCAGCAAGTCAGGCTACAGAAGATAAATATGGTGGTATATGTAAATATGTCTGTCGTATATCCGTCTGGCTCGTCATTCTTGTTTGATATCTCCAAGAGGCATGTCGCTCTCTACCTAATGCCAAGCTGTAAATCAGAGGAGTCTCAGAGCGAAGAGCCCGTCTCAGTAGTGCAAATTTATGTAAATACTGAAGTGTACTCCTGGCCCATATCTGTGGTTGGCCATGTTGATATTAAGGACACCGTTCATGTTTAATTCAGTCTTCCATTTTTGTCCTTATTTTTTTACACATGGCTTGAAGAGCTGCTGATTATGGGGAAACCCATTGGCATGATACAGGGCTGCAGATTATGACATTTTCTAGGGCTTTTGTTTTGTTTTTGCATCATAATCATTAATTACAATCATTACAACTGCTGTATATTTTTTAAATTTGGATATGCACAATGATCTTTGTAGACCTGTTATGATGATTTGCCAGAACAACTCTGCAACTTGATTGACTGATTGTTCCTCTACTACTGTTACTACCACAACTACTACTAAACTACTACTATTTTATATATAAATGTTTAAAACTATTACTACTAATTCTAATTAGTATAATTGTAATTGTAGTATATTTCTAGTTTATTTTTATATAAATGTTATTATTATTATTATTATTATTAATCTAAATATTTGATGTGTAGTTTGTGTAAATGCTGTATCTATTAATATTTTTCTTTATATTTCTGTTTTCTTTAATAATGTCACAAAAAAAAACATTGAAAAAGTCATATTTATTTTATTTGTAAAACATATATATATACATACATTCTCTGCATTCCAAAAACCTATGATCACGCCCGTTAAACAGTTCAGGTTACCCATTGTGAATAAAAGTGGGTGTGTGTATGTCCAGGTTGTGTCTCTTATCCTGTTGACACTGGTGTATTAGCAACACATTCTCACTCCCAACTCGTCACATATTGACGCTTGGTCAGGACCCTTTGGCATCACTTTTTGACGCACAGGGTACCCCTTTAGCGTAATTTTTCACTGGGAATTTTATTGTCATGATTAAATTATATATTATGTAATAATATTGCCATTATTGCATATATGTTGAGATGTGATTTTTCAATGTAAACAGTCACATTTTTTTTTTTACATTACACTATTTACACATTTATGAGCACGTAACCCAACCCCTGCCCCTAAATCTACCATTTGTCAATAAAACACAAGATATAACAGGCAGATACAACTACAGTCATAATTTATTCAAAAAGTATTAATATTCCAAGTCTTCCGAGGCAAAACAATTGATTTGTCAGAGGAATAGACACGATCGCTATCTCCGTCCTCTGTAAGCTCATCATGTGTGCTGCAGTTTGTGCGCAAATTCAGAAAATGCCGCCAGAAGAAGCCTTACGTCAGCCTTGGTTGTGAAATGCTATTGGCTCTTGTGTGTCTCGTGACCAATTGAGTATCTTTTTGAATGAGATGTGAGCGCGTTAACGGAGCTGGGACCATTTTCAGCAATTAAAACCTTATGTTTTACTCTCTTCTAAAGATATTGTGTGTCTTCAGAAGACTTGGAATGCAACAAGACTTATTTGTAATGCTTTTATACTGCTTTATATAGTCAGTTTTTGCAATAAATACCTGTGACTGTATTTATATTTGCCTGCTACGTGTTTTATGTTGTTCAAAAGTGGGTAGGTTTAGGGTAGGGGTGGGATTAGGTGCTCCAATGAAAGTATACATTTATATAAAATTATTTCTGTTTTTTACAAATGCATGCAAACCATTAAATGAAGACAAACAACTGAAAACAATGGAGGACCCTGCATGACGAAAAGTGACGCTAAAAGGATACTCCTGCTCATCGAAAAATGATGCTAAAGGGGTACCTTGACAATCAAAAAGCGACACCAAGGGGTCCTGACCAAGCGTCAATATGTGACGAGTTAAGAGTAAGAACGTGTTGGTATTAGAGGTTCTTCCTCTGGATACTGACATTGTGTGATCCCACAGCATCCTAAAGTAAGCAGTGAATTCTAGATAAACATTTCCTGTAACGGAGCAGATGAAAGCTGTAGCTTGAGGGCAGTCAATTTGCTGAGCTGGTGTAAGACGCTCCCATTGTGAGTGCTAAAAGCCATATGATAAATCATGAGCAGCCGTGGGACTGGTGGCATCGAGTGTTTGCCTCTTTGAGCGTTGTCTTTGCAGACTAATGCTACACATTTGCCAGCAACTGTTATCTTTGTGTTTATTTACTCAAAACATGAGGCTCGAACTTTCCATGTATCCACTAAAGCTTGAGCTGCAGAATGTGTAATTTGGAGGTGATATGTAGCCTCTGGATCCTGTAATCCTCTGATTGTTTATTTATACATTGTATTACAGTGTCTGACGTCCAAGCTTTATTTTCTGGCTTCACCTCTTGTGAGAGTGCACAATTATTGCATGACAAATCCACCAACTTCACGGCTGTGTTGTCGCACTTTGCACAAATTTGAATCCCAAAAATTAATGGCCCAGAAATAATTTGATGAATTACTGTTTATTTTTAGAGGCTTGATTCACTATGTAGCTCCAAATTGAGACTTGGACTGGGCGGTATGTGTTGTAAGTGCAAAAAAATAAAAAATAAATAAAATAAATAAATAAATAAATAAAATTTCCATGAACTTATTTTTTAAAAAAGTCAAGCATAATTTTAGATAAAAAATGTGTAAGGGAGTGTGTATGTAGTTGCTGAGATTTTTCTACTGTTTCTAAGTTTTTCAGCATTTTTATCACCATTTAAATGTATTATATTTGCTGCATATTTAATAGTTAGAAAAAAAAAAGCAGCATAACTGTTTTGCACAACATAAATGTCTTGAGCATCAAATCAGCATATTAGAATGATTTCTGAAGTATCATGTGACACTGAAGATTGGAGTAATGATGTTGATGATACTAATGATGCTACATTGTAAAAAAAAAAAAAGGCCTATATATATATATATATATATATATATATATATATATATATATATATATATATATATATATATATATATATAATATAAAACCATGGTAAACATCAGACCTTCAAGTGAAAATAAATGATTTGTTTTAACAATTTCAACAGATTTGTGGTCTTAAACACTGGTCTCAGTCCTGTGAATTCCCAAGGACAGAAACTTCAGCAATGCTGTGCCACTTTTGGTCCAGATTGATTTGCTTTAAAGCTGGACATGAGGCGAATGTTAAGCTGGTCGTGCAGAACTTCTGATTGTCCCTTGTGTTCGCGGCCCCGGTACGGCTGCACAGCTTACTCAGTCATAAGTTCAGCTGATTCAAAGACGCCCATGTGCAGTCACATCTCCAGAGACAGGGGCAATTTCATAGACGCTGACCATCTGTGGACCTTGGCTTTCAAATATTACTCTGACAATACAAATCTTCTACAAAATGTGTTATTGAATGGAGTTTCACAGAATTCAGAGTTACCATTTTGTCATTCTATAACTACATTTGTGCAAAATTTATATGCATTTATTTAATCTAACAGACAAATAATTTATTTGATTTTCTATCTGATTTTCTATAACTTTTTAAAGGTCCACATAGTTATTTTTTAGCCCACAATGATTTTTAAAAGTTGGCTATCTGAAAAACTATGGAAGCTTTTTCTTAGCACATGATGAAAAAAAAAAAAATAAATAAAAATGGCAATTGTGACTTTTTATCTCACAATTCTGACTTTTTTCCTTCCTTTTTTTAATGCCTTTTATGCCTTTTTTTATGCCTTTAATACCTTGCGTGGTGGGAAGAAAAAAAAACCTATTGCAAGATGTAAATTCAGAATTCAGAGAAAAAGTCAGATTAACTAAACGTAAACTGTTATGAATCAATATTATATAAAATTATTACTAAATTACCAATTACTAAATTATGAATTAAAAAAGTGTGAAAATTTGTGATTACATTGTATATAACTTGGGATTGCAAGAAGAAAAAAAAAAAATAAAGTCTGAATTGTAGAGGCTTTTCAGACAACAAGCTTTCCAGTCTACTAATTACCCTAAAAAATGTCAATATTAAATAATTTAGCAATTCAACCTCAATACACAAACTCAATTAGTCCTCTTCCAATTCTTCTCTTCTAATCTAACAGTTCAGAAGACAATTCCAGCATTTTAAAATCCTTTTAAAAATGGTTTACTTTTTAAAAAAAAAAAAAAAAAAAAGATAATCTAACCATAAATAGAATACAGCCACAGGGTTTGTTTTTTTATTTTTATCATAAACGCCATAATACATTAATACAAATTGTATTACTAGTCTATTGCATGTGATGCAGTGTGAGCAATGTGTTCAAAAAGAGATTAAATGTTAAATCTCTGTGTTAATTTGAAGAGTAATGGACAGAAAGAAATCTCTGATGCTCCTAATTATACTAACAAGTGATACTGTATCTCTAATGATCTTATGCAAATCAGCTTTTGTATAATGCAGGTGCCTCCTTGACGAATTCAAATTTTATTTATGAGGTGAGAACCTATGACAAATAAAGAAAACCCTGATGATGCTTTTGGAAAAGGACAGTGATGATTTTCATCTTGTATACTTGCAAGCACACAATTTGCTTTGAAGGTAACATTTCACATGAAGGTTTAGCTTTCAAGTTCATTTCCCTTTCATCAATTTTGTTTTTCAAAGTCTGATATTACATTGTACAGCAGACCCACAAGTGTCGGGTAATGGGTTTTATACCGGTTACACACAAAGAGCTGTATTCACATACTGTATATGGATCTCCAAGGACATGACTGCATCTACACTATGTACCTTAGAAAGATTACCAATTATGACATGGAAAAAGTCATTAAATAACTTTTATAATATGTATGCATACATACAAAAACATGTTATTAAATTTTCTTGAATAGTCAATTTTTTGTATTAAAATCTCATCTCTTGCATTCTTCATCCACGGTGAGATACATGATAGATTTTAGTTTTCATGCTGTGATTGACTGATTTCTTTCTTTTTCCATTATTCAAGAAAAAAAAAAAGGATATTCAGTGAGTTAGGGTTTCATATTAGTAAGAAGTCAGACCTGAATGCTAATGTGTTGCTTGTTGAGGACTGCTTCCCTCCTGAAAGACCCTTATTGCACCCTTATAGTCTTATTACATTTAATGTTAAATGGTATTTAATATTGGATAACCACAAATGAAAATCTTTATTAGGTGAAGTCAGTTATTGCATTTTGATGAAAGATTACAGTTTTTTTGTTTTTTTTCACTTGCTCATGCACATTCACTTTTTGTAATTGGGCACAATAAGACCAGGTGTGACTGTTAAAAAATAATTCATCCAAAAATGAAAATTTGATTAAGATAACTCTCTTTGTAGGCCATCCAGGATGTGGATGAGTTTTTTGCTTGTTTGTTTGTTTGTTTGTTTGTTTTTTGTTATTTATTTATTTTTTCTTCATGTAAATAGATTTAGATCCTCTGCAGTGAATGGGTGCCATCAGATAGAGAGTCCAAACAGCTGATTTAAAAAAATAAATAAATAAATAAATAATGATGGTAAGTTAAAACAACTTGATGACAGATTTGTTTGCAACACACAGCTTTTCACTTCACAAGACGTTATTTGATGGACTGAAGTCATATGGATGTGGATGTTTTTATCAGCTGTTTGGACTCTCATTCTGACGGCACCCATTCACTGCAGAGGATCCATTGGTGAGCAAGTGATAGAATGCTACATTTATCCAAATCTGAGGAAGAAACAAATTCATACACCTTCGATGGCCTAAGGGTGAGTAAAAATTGTTTGACTGAACTGCACCTTTAAGAAAGTAAACAGGGCAAAGTTACAGTGCATTCTTCTATCGTTAATCGTTGCGAGTATGTGTAGAAATTATAGCCCTGTGTTATACGATCATCCCATCCCCGTGTCATGCGATCATTCCGTCCCATTCCACTTCAGCTGTTCAGGAAACATTTGACTGAATCCTGACCAGAGTACACAAGGCCAAGGGAGGAAAAGTTCACAATTAGCTTATACAATATCACAATGTTCGCTCTATAGGATGCACCCTATTTTTCACATTGCGGGTCCATGGAAATGAAGACCATGCAAAAAAAATAAAAATAATAAAATAAAAAAAAAAATCTTGTTGGGATGAAAACGCCTCTAGGTTACGTATGTAACCCTAGTTCCTCGAGGGAACGAGACGCTGCGTCGAAACGCTCTGGGGAACGCCTTCAGCGTGATCGCGCTCTGAACACGTGTGAAATCTGTCCAAAGGATGGGCGAGACGTCACGGGCGGGTGACGTCAGAGACCAGGAAGCTATAAAAGCACGTGCGGTGGAACCGGCGTCAGCTTCCAGGAATGAAGCAAACGCTCGCAGGGATGCCGGAAGTATGGCTTCGAGACGCAGCGTCTCGTTCCCTCGAGGAACTAGGGTTACATACGTAACCTAGAGGCGTTCCTCTTCAGGAACTCGAGCTGCGTCGAAACGCTCTGGGGAACGAGGTGCCCACGCCGCCAGACTTCCAAGTCCCTGCCCTGTGTGTATCCCTAGGAGCACAACGAGGGCGAGAGAACGGAAGCGCCTGGAGTGGCCCGCATATCGAGGCCATAGAACCTGACAAAAGTCAGGGGCGTGGACCATCCCGCAGCGTTGCAGATGTCCTGCATCGGAACACCTGCAAAGAAGGCCTTGGAGGCCGCCACACTCCGGGTCGAGTGAGCCTTGACTCCCAGAGGTGAGGGGAGATCAGAGGACTCGTAGGCAAGGCAAATGGCATCCACGATCCACCGACTGAGGGTCTGCTTAGAAGCCGACAGACCCCTCTTGGGGGGACCATAGCATACCAGCAGCTGGTCCGCCCTTCTCCACAGGGCAGTTCTGTGGACATATGTGTCCAGTGCTCGCACCGGACACATACAATTAAGCTTCTGCTGGTCGGGCTCCCTGAAGGGAGGAGGACAAAAGGCCTGGAGTACGACAGGCCGTGGTGTAGAGGAGGGGACCTTAGGGACATACCCCACTCGAGGGTAGAGGAAGGCTTTGGCCAGACCGGGCGCAAAGTCTAGATAAGAAGGGGCCACTGAGAGGGCCTGAAGATCCCCAACTCTCTTTAGAGAAGATATCGCCAGAAGAAAGGTAGTCTTCAAAGTAAGGTGGCGATCAGAAATCTCCTCAATGGGCTCGAATGGGGGCCTGCAGAGAGCCTCTAACACCACAGCCAAGTCCCACGGAGGGACACGGGATCGTACTGGAGGCCTCAGCCTCAGCGCACCGCGGAGGAAACGTGTAACTAGGGGGTGTCTGCCCACTGGCTGGCCGCCGAGAGGGGCGTGGTAGGCCGATAAAGCCGCCACGTAGACCTTCAAGGTGGAGTGGGTCAACCCTGCGGAGAAACGGGCCTGCAGGAACTCCAACACTGTACCAATCGGGCAGTTAACTGGGTCGAGCCGGAGGTCTCCGCACCATGAAGTGAAAAGCTTCCACTTCAGGGCATACAGTTTCCTCGTAGAGGGAGCTCTGGATTGGAGTATGGTCTCAACAACCTCGGTTGAGAGACCGGAAGCTATGAGTTGTGCCCCCTCAACGGCCACACCCACAGCTTCCACAGCTCCGGGCAAGGGTGGACGATAGTGCCCCCTGCCTGTGAGAGGAGATCCCTCCTGACGGGAATCTCCCATGGAGAGCCATCGAGGAGAGAAATCAGGTCCGAGAACCATACTCGGCCCGGCCAGAACGGTGCTACCAGAAGTAGACTGACCCCGTCCCGGCGCACTCTCGCCAGAACTCCCGGGAGCAGAGCGATCAGGGGAAAGGCGTACAGGCGAAGCCTCGGCCAAGCCTGTGCCATGGCATCCAGCCCCAGCGGAGCTGGATGAGTCAGAGAGAACCAGAGGGGACATTGCGATGTCTCCTGAGTCGCAAAGAGGTCCACCTGAGCCTGGCCAAACACTCTCCAGATCTGCTTTACTACCAAGGGGTGAAGCATCCATTCCCCGGGCCTCGGCCCCTGTCTCGACAGGATGTCTGCTCCGACATTGAGATACCCAGGAACGTAGACGGCTCTCAGTGAGAGGAGTCTGTCCTGGGACCACACAAGGATCTGGTGCGCCAGCTTGTACAAGGGGCGCGAACGCAGACCTCCCTGGTGGTTGATGTAAGAGACCACCGCTGTGTTGTCGGTGCGCACCAACACATGACGGTCTCTCAGGTCTGGGAGAAAGTGTTTCAGCGCTCGAAACACGGCCAGCATCTCCAGGCAGTTGATGTGCCACGTGAGATGGCGGCCGCTCCACAGACCGCGGGCAGGGTGGCCGCTCATGACCGCTCCCCAACCGGTGAGGGATGCGTCCGTCGCTAGCGTCATGCGGCGACAAGGAGCTCCCAACATCGGGCCCTGAGACAAGAACCAAGGTTGTCTCCACATGTCCAAGGCACGTAGGCATCGCCGCGTGACCTTGATCATGCGAAGCGGGTTTCCCCTCGGGGAGAACCCCTTGGTCTTGAGCCACCACTGTAGGGGTCTCATGTACAGCAGGCCAAAAGGTATCACGTTGGACGCAGCTGCCATCAGACCCAGCAGTTTCTGAAACTGCTTGACAGTGAGTGACCGGCCTTCTCTCACTCTCTTGACCGACGTGAGGATCGACTCGATCCGAGCAGGAGACATACGTGCCTGCATCGTGGTCGAATCCCACACCACGCCCAGATAAGTGGTTCTCTGTAATGGAGAAAGCACACTCTTCTTGGCGTTTAGTCTTAACCCCAGCTCTTTCATGTGGGCGAGAACGACATCTCGATGTCGGATCGCCACCAGCTCCGATTGAGCCAGAATCAACCAATCGTCGATATAGTTCAGTATGCGGATGCCCTGGAGTCGCAGAGGAGCCAGAGCAGCATCCACACACTTCGTAAAAGTGCGGGGTGAGAGTGCAAGGCCGAAAGGAAGAACCCGGTATTGGTATGCTTTGCCCCTGAAAGCAAACCTCAGAAACTTCCTGTGAGAGGGAAGGATGGAGACATGGAAGTATGCGTCCTTTAGATCGATCGTGACAAACCAGTCCTCGGACCTGATCTGAGACACGACCTGTCTGAGTGTGAGCATCTTGAACTTCAGTCGCATGACTGAGCGGTTCAAAAGACGCAGATCTAAAATGGGACGCAACCCTCCATCCTTCTTTGGAACTACAAAGTACCGGCTGTAGAACCCGGACTCTCGTTCGTGAGGAGGGACCACCTCGATGGCCTCCTTCCTCAAGAGAGTGTCTACTTCTTGTTCCATTACCAGAGCCTGCTCGGGACCCACCAGAGTGGGATTCACCCCGTTGAATCGAGGCGGAGGAGAACCGAACTGGATTCTGTAACCTCTCTCTACAGTGTGCAGGACCCACTGAGACACATTCGGCAGTAGTTTCCACGCTGCAAAATAGTCTACTAAGGGAACCAGTCTCTCGAGACTGGCCTCTGGTGTACTCAGAGCTGCTAGCTCGGTGCCCTGAAGCGGAGGACCGGCAGGGGACGACCGAACCAACTGCTCTAGAGACCCCCGAAGGGGTGGCGAGCTTCTCAGCTCCGCTACGTCTCCGGGCGGAAAAAACTGAGCGAAGCGCTCGCCGGAGACCGCTGCGCCCTGGAACTCTGGCAGGGTTAGCAGACTGATCTCCTGAGGGCACTGAGGAGAGACGGACACCGTGTAATGCGGTGTAGCCCGCTCTTCCCCAGAGGGGCCTACCCTCATAAGCCCTGGGCCACGCCCGTCAGGGCTTCTTGGTCGAGGGCCTCTTAGACTGAAGAACGGTCCGCAGATCCGGCTTAGCCTTAGAAGCCCCCGACCCCGAGCGTTTGCCACCTCGGTCCCGACGCGGGGGAGCGCGAGTGGCAACGCTCTCTCTTTGAGCCTCTCTATATGAGGAGCTGGTACGCGGCGAGGGCTGCTCCCGCCCAGCAGCCCCCTGAGCTAGAGATCGGCGAGGGAGGAACCGCTGGAATGCCGCCGCTTGTTTACGGGCCTCCTGGTACCTGTCAACGACGGAAATGACGGCGTCGCCAAACAGGCCAGAAGGCGCAAGCGGGGCATCCATGAGGAAGACCCTATCTTTGTCTTTTATGTCAGATAGGGTCAACCAGAGATGTCTCTCCGCCGCCACCAGCGCTGCCATAGACCTGCCGATGGCACGGGCGGTCTCTTTGGTAGCGCGGAGAGACAAATCAGCGGTTCTACGGAGCTCAGTGATGTCATCAGATCTGAGCTCCTCTCCCTCATCCAGCTCTTTTAGCAGGTCGGCTTGGTACGCCTGTAACACCGCCATGGTGTGCAGACACGCACCAGCCTGACCTGCAGCCGCGTACCCCTTGCCCACCAGCGCTGATGTTGTACGCAACGGCTTGGAGGGCAAGGTCGGAGCCTTTAGAGACGATGCCGCGCCGGGGGACAAATAGCTCGCAAGCGTCTGTTCCACCCGGGGCATCGCTCTATACCCGCGCTCATTCAATCCCCCCACATTACCGTAGTAAGAAGAGGAGGGGATGAAGAGGCGGGAAGAAAAAGGTCTAGCCCACGATCTCGACACCTCGGTGTGGAGATCGGGGAAGAACGGTAGGCTCCGACGTGGAGGTGGCGGCTTAGTTCGCAGGAAGCGTTCATCTAATTTGCTTCTCTGCGGTTCAGCCTTTTTCTCGGCGGGCCAATCGATATTCAACTTGGCCACAGCACGAGTGACCACCTCCACTAGCTCCTCATATTGGGGCGATTGAGGATGCGAAACCTCATCGACGCTCACCACATCCACCTCCTCGGAGGAAGATAGGTGAAGCGTCGAGCCGCACCGCCGGGGGGAAGAGACCGCCGAGCGGGCTTCCGATCCCAGCGAGCGGCCGCTGGATCTGGCGGGTGAGGAAGAAGATAGGGACTCGCCCGTCTCCATTCCCTCCACCAGATCCACCTGCGAACCCCACGAGTGCAGCCACCGCTCCGCCTCGGCGGACGCGGGACCGGCACCGCGGGGAACGCTGGCGAAGGCTCCCTCGCAAAAGAGAGCCTTCCGGGAGCGAAGTACACGCAGTGAGAGACGCTCGCAGTGTGAGCAGTCGGCTCCCTCGAGAGCCGACTCTGCGTGACTCGCTCCCAAGCAGACCACACACAGGCTGTGTGTGTCCCCAGCAGTGATATAACGATTGCAGGGAGGAACACACCACCTGTAATGTGATCTGCTCTCGCCCAAGTGCTTCGACTTGCCAGCACTTTTCATTTTTCTTATGGAGCTTATTGACTAAGGACAAACAACAGTAAATAAGACTCACAACAGAGATCGACAGACACACACAGAGTAGCGATTGCTGAATGACAAAAGCGACGCCGGTTCCACCGCACGTGCTTTTATAGCTTCCTGGTCTCTGACGTCACCCGCCCGTGACGTCTCGCCCATCCTTTGGACAGATTTCACACGTGTTCAGAGCGCGATCACGCTGAAGGCGTTCCCCAGAGCGTTTCGACGCAGCTCGAGTTCCTGAAGAGGAACACTATTGAATAGTTTGGAAAGTCAGGGTTTCAACAATCTTAATACTCTATTGTACATACTTAATATAATTTTATATCAATAATGTGCAGACCAAGATAAATGTTATGCGAATATACATGCAAGTTATTGGTTGGAGCTGCGGATTATATTTGTGTTTGTTTGTTTGCATCTGAAGTTTTATTCTGTACTCATTTAGCATATTTTTATTTTTAATTTATTAATTGCTTTATTTTGTTTGTTTTTTTATTGTATTTTTAGTAAAGCAGTTTACAGAATTTTATTTATTTATTTATTTATTTTGTGCTTCTCAATAATTCAGTGCACAGAATGTGCATTTATTTATTAACTGTTAAACTAAGATATTAATTTCACAAGACATATTACAGTCTGGTCCATAAATATTGGGACATCGACACAATTCTAACATTTTTGGCTCTATACACCACCACAATGGATTTCAAATGAAACGAACAAGATGTGCTTTAACTGCAGACTGTCAGCTTTAATTTGAGGGTATTTACATCCAAATCAGGTGAACGGTGTAGGAATTACAACAGTTTGCATATGTGCCTCCCACTTGTTAAGGGACCAAAAGTAATGGGACAATTGGCTTCTCAGCTGTTCCATGGCCAGGTGTGTGTTATTCCCTCATTATCCCAATTACAATGAGCAGATAAAAGGTCCAGAGTTCATTTCAAGTGTGCTATTTGCATTTGGAATCTGTTGCTGTCAACTGTCAAGATGAGATCCAAGAGCATTCACTATCAGTGAAGCAAGCCATCATTAGGCTGAAAAAACAAAACAAACCCATCAGAGAGATAGCAAAAACACATTAGGCGTGGCCAAAACAACTGTTTGGAACATTCTTAAAAAGAAGGAACGCACCTTTGAGCTCAGCAACACTAAAAAACCCGGAAGACCATGGAAAACAACTGTGGTGGATGACCGAAGAATTCTTTCCCTGGTGAAGAAAACACCCTTCACAACAGTTGGCCAGATCAAGAACACTCTCCAGGAGGCAGGTGTATGTGTGTCAAAGTCAACAATCAAGAGAAGACTTCACCAGAGTGAATACAGAGGGTTCACCACAAGATGTAAACCATTGGTGAGCCTCAAAAAAAGGAAGGCTAGATTAGAGTTTGCCAAACGACTTCACAGTTCTGGAACAACATCCTATGGACAGATGAGACCAAGATCAACTTGTACCAGAGTGATGGGAAGAGAAGAGTATGGAGAAGGAAAGGAACTGCTCATGATCCTAAGCATACCACCTCATCAGTGAAGCATGGTGGTGGTGGGCATGTATGGCTACCAGTGGAACTGGTTCTCTTGTATTTATTGATGATGTGACTGCTGACAAAAGCAGCAGGATGAATTCTGAAGTGTTTCGGGCAATATTATCTGCTCATATTCAGCCAAATGCTTCAGAACTCATTGGACGGCGCTTCACAGTGCAGATGGACAATGACCCAAAGCATACTGCAAATGCAACCAAAGAGTTTTTGAAGGGAAAGAAGTGGATTATTATGCAATGGCCAAGTCAATCACCTGACCTGAATCCGATTGAGCATGCATTTCACTTGCTGAAGACAAAACTGAAGGGAAAATGCCCCAAGAACAAGCAGGAACTGAAGACGGTTGCAGTAGAGGCCTGGCAGAGCATCACCAGGGATGAAACCCAGCGTCTGGTGATGTCTATGCGTTCCAGACTTTAGGCTGTAATTGACTGCAAAGGATTTGCAACCAAGTATTAAAAAGTGAAAGTTTGATTTATGATTATTATTCTGTCCCATTACTTTTGGTCCCTTAACAAGTGGGAGGCACATATGCAAACTGTTGTAATTCCTACACCGTTCACCTGATTTGGATGTAAATACCCTCAAATTAAAGCTGACAGTCTGCAGTTAAAGCACATCTTGTTCGTTTCATTTGAAATCCATTGTGGTGGTGTATAGAGCCAAAAATGTTAAAATTGTGTCGATGTCCCAATATTTATGGACCTGACTGTATATGGCTCATGCTTATAAAACTAAGCCTACAAAATGTTATACTTTACATAATGTCATGTAAAATTGTGCTTATGTGCAGTGCACAGACTGTGGTATATGTTTGTATATAACAGATAATTTGCTTTTATTCTTGAATATAATGTACAATGGCTTTGCAATAATCAAAATGCATTAATATTGTTTATTTTGAGTTTGTCTTAGTTTGTCACATTTGTCGTTTGTGATCAATTGTGAAGGCAAGCATAAAAATACATTGAAAGTCATGCATAATGGACTTAAATGTGTTCTGAGGCATTTTTAAGTTTAGTTTGGATAATGATGCTTTTGGGAAACGTGCAGTAGAAATGAAAGCTCTGTTTAGAGCAGGAAACCGGACGCAGTGAAGGCCAGAGTATTTCATTTCAGTTTGACCCAACCTGGAGACACAGGGCAAAGTATTAGGAGTCTGACAGGACCTTACCATAAATTTGAAGAGGGATGAGGGGAGATTTATCTCGACCTCTCAGCGTTGTCTCTGGAACATCACAGCTCTTGTTAAGGCTAATCTGCGAACACCTAAAAACGAGAGTGATTATCCATTGAGTGGCTTCCAGCAGAACTGCGTCTTTAGCCAAATGTCACCCTAATTCCTTTTGACTGGCTGCTGTAACGATGACACTCCCTTGATGAACACCGACAGCCCGAGTCCAAGCGGAGGAGGGCCTTTAATGATTTTCATCTTGGCTCGGCCTCGGCCAAGCCGAACGTGCGCTGGCAAAAGCGCTATAGCGAGTGGAAACGGCGCAACACAATGGAAATTTCTTAACCCAATCTCCCTCTAGTGTTGACGGTTCAAAACAAAAGGAAATTTGTTCACGGCGTACTCATTTGGCTTCATTTCAGCATGTTTGGAGTTTGTGTACGTTTCAGTCAGTCATGTGGACTCAGCAATGCCGCAGAGAATATGCCAATGAATGTGATGCGAACTGGCGTTGAAATGTGCATGACTGCCTCTCTCCTTCTCTCTCTCTCTTTCTCTCTCTTTCCTGCTTGCCGTTTCATTGTCACACACTCACGCCACACATTTTACAAGATGAAGAATTATGACTCCGGCTCCCCTTAATGCCACACACCCCGTCGTTATGATTTATTTATCATGTCCATGCAAATTACACCAACGCAATTAATATCTAGCGATTTATTTACATAATAAAAAAAATAATAAATAAATAAATAAATTAAAAAAAACTTGATAATGCATTTGTCGGTCATGTTTGAGTATCACTAAAGGATGCAATACCAGTGGAGAGAGTCAAATGAATGGCATGTGTTTCCAAACCGCGATATTGATCAATGTTATCCAGCACTGTCTTTACTATGTTAGCTAATAAAGGGATAGACCAGATACCAAATATGTAATGCTTTTATGAATTAACTCCTAATGTAAGAGTTGTGTACCATTCCGAATTGAGAATACTTTAAAATTTTTATTCTTATTTTTATTTTAGTCAAATTTTTAACAAATTTTTAGCAAATAACAAATAGGATCGCTAATCTGAATTTGAATTTTAGGGCATAATATGAAAATGGAATCCAAAAAATAAATAAATAATTGTTTGTAAATGTAGTTTAAATTCATTTCAGTATGAATTACACTTGTTACACATTTTCACACATACAACATATGGGGTATGAAATTTCATTGTGTCGTGAGACTGAATCGACAATGAGTAAATTCCTCTTCAACATCCCATGACCAATTCAGTTAAACTTCTCAATCATGATTTGAAAATACCAAATGGGATAAGAAACAAACAAACAAATAAACAAACAAAAATAAACATTCAAAAACCATAGTAAGAGACTGACATTTATCATTCAAAATTTTGTGCCAGTAAGATTTTTAGCTATTTATTTACATTTGAGCACGGAGTAGACACTTTTATCCAAAGATTTTGTTGTGTTGTGTTTTGCTTTGTTTTATTTTGAGAGAAAAAAAAAGGATGCATTCAATTGAGCAAAAGTAACAATAAAGAGATTCATTGTCACCAAATGTTACCAGAATACAGATTTTAAATGATTTTCTATTTTAAATATTCTTTTAAATTTTCTATTATGAGAATGATTTCTAAAGGATCATGCGACACTGAAGACTGGAGTAATGATGATGAAAATTCAGCTTTGATCACACCAATAAATTATAATTTACAATATAGAAAATAATCAAATTGTAATGATATTTCAGAATTGTACAGTTTTAACTGAATTTCTAATCAAATAAATGTAAGCAGAATGTAAGCTTGGTAAGCAGAACAGACTCTTTCAAAAAACACACACACACAAAAAAAAAATCTTACTGACTGACTTTTGTCTCTTGACTATTTTATTTGGAATGTAAATACTGAGGACAGAGGAAAAAGTCTGAAAAAAAAAAACTAGTTTATTTGAAACATTTTGATTAGTGACAGAGAGAGGAATAAAGAAGAATTTGGTGATATAACAGTTAATGGTCGAGCAGGTTGATCTGACATAAAAATGGACTGCATAGCAGAAATGACCCGGGGAACTAGATATTAGAATGAGACGCAGCATAAGCTCTAGTGAAGATTCATAAACATGCACAGATAGCTGGTTGTAGTGACCTCTGAATTCAGTGTCCTTGAATGTTCTCATTTTTTTCGCATTCACATTCTTAGGGTGTGACACCAGCAGGGCTGCACATAGACCGGAAGATTGACATGGTTGATCATTTGTGATAAATTGTTGCTCTTTTAATCATCGTCCTGTAACCTTAGGTTGTGACCTTTACACTCAGAGTTGCAATTAGAGAGGCATCAATCTGAAAACAGCATGAGTTACAGCGCTCTCGCTGATATGAGCTCAAGATCGTTGCTTGCTTTCTCGCCCCTAGTGTCTAATTTACACCTCGATTTGTCCGGAGTGTGCAAGTCACCTTAACCTTTTGGAATGTCCATCTTTTATAACAGTAAATCCCGATACCCTGCTGCATGTTTGCTTGGTTTTTTATGGTCCCTGGTGTAGCAGTAGAGTTTTTATTTGTGATGAATGACCGACTATTCGCCTTTCAACCAGCTTGAGAATGGGTCAAAACATGTCCGAGTCACATTTCACCTTGAAAAGAAAAATAATTTTTTTGCATGGTGGCATTTATTTTTATTGCACTAAATCATTTGTTCATTCAAATTGCCACAGTGAATTTTCTCTCCTTTATTCCAGTTTTTCCATTATTATCAGCGGTGATTCTGAATACTGCTATGCACAGGCTTGCTTGCTTTATTTATTTATTTAGTTAAATTTAGTTATTTAGTTTTTGACCTATTCATGTACTTAGTATTTATGTACTTATTTAGGTATTTATGTTCTTATATAATTAAATATAACTACAAAAATTACATACATACTGTATAAGTACATAAATGAATGTTTATTTAGTTATGTACTTATACATGTATCTACTTGTTTTTGTTCTTTATGCCTATAAATGCTCAGATAATGTAGTAATACAATAATACTAATATTGTGATTTATAATAAATTATAAAAAAATATATAATAAATTAAATAAATTTTCAGTTCTTCAGACGAGTTTACATAAACTGTTTATCTGCATAAATTAAAGTACAACAAAATTTTAAATAAAATAAATAAAATGTCTGTGTTACACATACAATAAATTAGGCATAACTACATGCAACTGACCCTAAACCAAACCATCATCCTAATCCTAACTATACAGTAAGTACATGTAGTTAATTAATATTACTGAGTACTTAAGTGTATAATTAAACTGTAACAAGGACACCATAACCAGACATCTTTCTTTATAAAATATAATAGGTTAAAATACGACTTGGACATATTCTTGGCAGGTTTGCATGAGTTTCAGCTGCAAATTGTTAGTATTTGATTAGTATACAGTCTTTGTGGACTGTAAAAAGTATTAAGCCATTCATGCACAAACACAATTTGTCAGAGATGTTAAATGAGGTCATGCAGGTTATAAGAAGCAAGCGTATTTGATTTGTTTATAATTGGGGTAGTGTCTACTATATACATAAACTGAACTGCAGCATATTCATATTTATGTATTTGGGCATTGAACTGTTTTTTGGATCCATATCTAAAGCCCTTATTTAAATGCAGAACTTTGTAATACCTTTCGGTTTATGCCAATCCACTGAGAGGTTAGTGCCAGCCGTATTGCACAGGGAATTTCTTAAAGGCAGACAAATGCTAATTCATGTTAATTTCTTGCAAAGTTACATTCATACAGCACCCAATGATTATTCCCTGGGGTCAACGTGAAACAGTCCATTGTTATCTTCCAGACTTTCTTAGGAGATTTCAACAAATAGGAACAGCATTTCCATCAGCAGACGGCTTATGAACAACATTCATAACATTCTACAGCTCTGCATATGCATGAAACCCTTGCACGCATGTGATTTGATAAAAATGATTTGAGTTCTGTTTATCTTTCTGTCAGCTCCCTAGTTTAATTTAACTTTTATTTTTTAATGTATTTCATATTTTAATTTATTTTATTTTATTATATTATTTTACTATTTTGATTGCATTTTAATTTTGATTTTATTGTATTTATTTTATTTTTGTTTTATGCGTTTCATTTTTTTATGTAATTTATGTGTGAACTTTGTGTTTTTTTTTATAAATTTTATTTAATGTAAGTTTTCATAATTTAATTAATTAATTTTATTGATTGATTGACTGATTGATTGATTGGTGCTTCCTATATATCATTGCTTGTCTATAAAAGCAGCAACCCATAGATTTGCTATATTTTAGAGCTGAGCATAACTAGAAAAAGAAAAAAAAAATCTTTTTTTTTTTTTTTTTTTTTTGTTAGATTTAAAGTTTGCATAGCTTTGCCAGACCAATAAATCATAATTGTAAAATTTCCTGTTCTTTTAATGTTTTCCATGACCGTGGAAATCTTCCATGCAAAAAGTGGGTGAAAAAAAGTCTCTGTCTGTGTGTGTGTGTGTGTGTGTGTGTGTGTGTGTGTGTGTGTGTGTGTGTGTGCTTGCGTTTTTGTGACATATGAGGACACAAATTTGTATAATGACATGGGTATGACATAGGTATTAAAACGAGAAGGTGACTTATGAGGACATTTCCCCATGTCCCCATATTTCAAAAGGCTTATAAAACATACAGAATGAGTTTTTTTGAGAAAGTAAAAAGGCACTTTTTTTTTTTTTTTTTTTTTTTCTGTTAGAGCTAAGTTTAGGTGTAGGGTTGGTGTAGGGCAATAGAAAATACAGTTTGGACAGTATAAAAAAAAACAAAAAAAAACATTATGCCTATGGAATGTCTCCACAATTCACAAAAATAAACGTGTGTGTGTGTGTGTGTGTGTGATGTATTACATTGGCTGACCTTCCTCAGGCCACGAGCTACATATTGCCGCTGGCAACAAAGAGAAGCTAATTTGTAATCTGCAAACATTGCTTATAATCTCTGGGTCCTTTATGAGCTGTTGCCTAGCAACAATACGGCACCTTTCTACATTGAGTTATGTGCAGCTTGCAGTAAAATGTGTCAAACAGAAAAGATAAACTCATATTGTGAAATAAATTGTGTGTGTAGACATGAAACAAATTGATATGGACAGTAATAAGAAACAAATCTGTATGAATTCCTAAAACATCCAAATTAGCCTCTCCATTATTGATTGTCTGTTTGAAGAAGGTATTTGCATGCATATCATCATGCACGTCACAGATCGTATCACACCTGGTTGGTTCGTTTCAACCTTGCAGAGGATGGCACTCGAAAAAAGGCAAGGGCCTTCCCTCATTTTCAAATGCTAATGTTGTAATCATTCATAATAATGAGCCTCTATTTAAATAAATCACTGTTCAACTATTTTTCACCTTGGAGAGCAGAGTGACTTTTTCAAATTGAAATATTTTCACAAATATTTTGATAAATATTTTCACTTCATGGATCTTTTTTTTTTTTTTTACTCTGTAAAACAGCACATGAAGCTATAATTATTTGTAATTGCACTACTACTGTAGGTTTTTAGCAGACCTTGCTATTTCTATTAATCATAATCTAACATTCTGTTACCCACAGTTTGTAAATATGTAAAATGCTGTTTAAAATTAATTCATCCTTTTGCGTTTTCTGCCTTACAGCATTCAGATGTCTGTTAGGGAATATTGTTGGGTAAACATTCTTATCTAAGGTAAAAAGAGTTGCGTTCCTTTTTTCTGTCATAATGGATATATGATTAAGGGGTTTTAGAGTGCCATCAAACAAATAAAATTAGTCACAAGCGTAATAGGATAAACATATTCATGAGATATGATCATGTCACACATTTACTGAACCGTGCAAGCGATTAAGGTATAACAAATTGTTTTCAGTGGGAAAATAATGTTTACGACCCCATACTATTTGGGAGGGGCATTTTTTACAGGCTGAAGTGTATGAAATATGCATGCTAATTATTGTTTTAATGATTAGAGATTAGGAGTCAATGCTTTTAGAGACAACTAGAATTGATCACTAACTAGATGAGACACTTGACAACGACAATGGCAAGGTTTTTTTTTTTTTTTTTTTGTCAGCATGCACAGAAATGTAGAATACAGTCCAGGGAAATTTTTTGGTATTCTTCTCCCGAAATGACAATTTACATATCAGCCTGTTTCTAGTAGCAGAGCCGCAGCTGTTTGTCTTCAGTTGGACCAATGACAGACTCAGCTCTGATATAATTTTGCATCTGCAGAATATACACATCTTGAATGGAAATTTCATCCTTTTGTCCATCTGTTTGTTTTCTGTTCGGTGTATTGTATGCATTATAGTCAAAATTACAGGGCAGTGGTTATTGTGGCATTGCTTGACTGCATGATTAATTTTGGGCAACGCAATTACCTTGTAATCACATCTAAGCTCAGTAGTCCATTTTAGCAAGGAAAAGTTGGTTATGCGTCCTATTTTCTATATTACGTGTGTTACAAGTAGTAAACACGACAAATGATTTACATATTAGAAGTGTTACACATTCCAAGCATTCCAAGTATTAGTGTTACACATATTATGCATATTGCAAGTTTTATATTACAATTATTACACGTGTTACATGTATTACAAGTGCATACAAGTTATGTGTATTAAGTGTTACACATATTAAACAAATTACAAGTGCTACAAGTACTACAAATGTTGGTTACACTTTATTTTAAGGTGTCATTGTTACAGTGTAATTATACATTTAAGTACTGAATAATATCAATTAACTACAGGTACATACACTATGGTTAGGGTTAGGATTAGGGTTTGGCTTAGGGTTACTTGCATTTAATTATGCATAACTATTATTATAATAATAAGTATATGTAAGGACACATTAAAATCTAGTGTTACCCAAATGTTATACATATTAAATGTATTAAAACTATTATAATTATATTTATAAGTGTTACAAATAGTCTATAAATGTTTATTTCATTTTTCTCAAACATTTGTGATCTATGATTTTCAAGTTTTGGGTGTGGCTTTATTTGTCTAGACAACCACCTAGCAACAACTCAGAATACCCTAGCAACTGCATACATTACTGATATGCTAAGAAGTGCTCAAAAGACCTTTGTAACTGCATAGTAACACTCTAGTGCTGAATTAGCTCAGGCAACCGTCACTTTGTGAGCAGCTGTCCTAGATTCCATTCAAGGTTATTGCGGTCGCTGTATTTAGTTACTGTATAGATATCATATTAGACACCATATCTTGTATCTCATCAATACAAATCTCTACAGACTGGAGCCGTGCTGGAGGCAAAACAATATTCAAATAGTGTGGTGGCCGTTTTGACTGTGACCTCTGACATTCATACAACTCACTTTGACGTTTCAAGGGCCCATTAACAAACTCTGTAGTGTTTCCTTTTAATTAGCGATGGTCTTTATTGCAACTTCATGTGTCTCTGCTATTCTTTATTGAGATATATCTCAAGAATTGGGATTGGGGCCGATCAAGCAATTTTTTAACTGATCAGTATCAGCTCTCCTGAGCCTGATCCTTAACTTGCGCAGAAGGAGATGGTATGTGCCTATAACCACCATTACAAGGAAAAGAAGATGCTCTGATGTGCATGCGTGATGTGCGAGAAAAAGTGAGGTCTGTTTTAGTGCGCTATACAGGTTTGAGATTCCGTGTTCAGTATATTTAATGCACACTTTTATAATGATCACTCATTCATTTATTGTTTACTTTTCACTGCTGCCTGAGATGTTGTTGTTATAACGCATTGTTATGGGTCATCTTGACTTGAACTTGACTAACAGACAGTCATTCTCACACTTAAAGTTATGTTGCAATTACTATGCTTATTATACATATAAAATAAAATTTTATATCAGTAGTCCCATATTCATAATTGTGACCAGAAAATCTGTTTACAATGTCTGCCATTGGTAACATGTATACAGTATCTGCCAGTGTCTGTATACTGTGTGTGCATATACAGTATATACATAGAGAAAGTGTATATAGCTGTGGGCTGTAGAAAAACTATACATATTTATAATAGTTTAATTATAAATAGTTTAATGACCCCTAGAGTTTTTATTATTATTATTATTATTATTATTTTTAAACTCTCAGCAATTTTCCACAACATAACCATTGCTTTTACTCCCACCTTATTGTCTGCTAAAAGGAATCACACAATGTGCCATTCGCATGTATTCTTCATTGTATTTTTTTATGTATTTATGACTGCCACGTAATAGCAGAGTCCATTTTTGTGTCACGTACAGCCTTTGGCGTGCTTTGCCTCGCTCTAATGAAAGGACAGCGCAGGCCTCCAGCTTCTTCCGTAACGCCTCGTTTTTTCCTCGTGGCATAACAGGACTTAACCCGTGGTCTTGCACAAGATCCTTTGGGTTGTAACCCACTAAGAAGCGACCGGCCCTCTGCCTGCTTGATTCCAGTATTCCCCGGATGAAGGCATTTTTTTGTCGGTGAGGATAACAAGGCGCCTGAGCCCTGGGTGAAACCGGGGCTCTGTCTCAAAGCTAGGCAGCCTAACGAGTCATTAGGAGACAGTGCATCAAAAGGCAATCACAACCCTATGTGTAAAATTTAGGTCAGTGCTCCAGATATAACATCTGCACTGCAACATTGCATTTGAAAAGAGCATTTTAAAGGCCGTAGGGTGTTTTCTGTGTTTAGTTCGTTTTGCTTCTTGTTTCTTTCTCTTTCCCCCCTTTGTCTATTATCCGTAGAGATTGGGAAATAAGACATGGTGTGTGATTTGTTAAAGTCTTGGAAATAGTTAGGAGGAACATGTGCAGCATGTGTTGTATTGTAAGTCAATGCAATGTATAATATAGAAGAAGAAGAAGAAGTTTTGCTACTATTCAATCTATTACTATTTAAATGATTGTCTGTTTGTGCAACATCATAAAGTGAGAGCATTGTTCATGATAATTTGAATAGTTTAAGTCTTTGAGTTTGAGTTGTGTTACGCTCATAATTATTCTTCTGCCCACATAACAGTATGTGAAGTCTGTATTTGCTCAGCATTCTGCCTTTAGTTTGACTTCTGTTTTGAAGAAAATTCACTTTGATTTTTCTGAGTCAAACTAATGATGTATGTGTGGTTGCATATGGGCAGTATATGTTTGCAGTATTAAATATGAAATCATAGTTATTTTCGAGACTTAAGATTGAGAGAATGTAAAGAGCGAGGGTGTCCTTGTGGGTGTTAAATAATGAAGACATCTTGTATAAATTAAAAACCAACTATTGTACATGCAGAAGAAATTAAGAGTAAAGGAAAGAAAAAAAAAAGCACTTATAAACAAAGACTTGTTACATGACTAATAACCAAAAAATTTAAATTGAAAAACAGGATCAATCAAGGTAAAATCAAAGCTATTCCATGTGTCTGTTTGAATGCTTGTCATTAAAAAGCTGGAAACTCATTAACCCGACAAACTCAAGTTATTTAAAGAAATTACATTGAATTGTCAAATCTGCTTGATTGGCATATTCAAATTTCATAATTAATGTTGCACTGTACCAAATAGTTGGTTATTAGTAGATAAAGTCTGCAGTTCTTCAAACAAAGCTGCCAGAAAATGGGAATGTTGACATACAGTGAAGTGTATAGCAGAATTCTCATGATCATGGACAACCAAATGCATTTTTTGAATAAATGTTAAAATGGAAATTAGTGAAATTAAAAGTCATGGAAGTGTCTCTAGTTTTTAAGCCATACTAGCTGAATATAGCTTGTGTAGTCTGTGAATGAATCATGTGAGTGAACAAATGATTTGTGGAACTAATTTTGAGTGAATTATTCTTTGGAATTGACTCTCTCAATGATTCAGCAGAACTAATAATTAATCTAAATGATTCTTTGGTGTGTCCGTGTCAATATTTTGTAATATACAGCAATAAATAAATAAATAAATAAATAAATAAAATAATAATAATAAAAATAAAATAAATAAATAAAGTAAAAATGCACATTACTTTTCACAAACTTAATCAAACCATGTAAACATGTTTTGAAGTCCAATTTTTGAAAATATTTTCAAGTTTAATTTAGTTCAAATTTGCTTTTATGTTGTCATTTAAGATGCGATATGACTGTAACGCCACACATAAAGTTCAGTAGTGTTTACATATGTATAAATTCAGTAATTTTCTCTCACATATGGGAAGTTTAAGAGGTGACCATTCATTAAGTGCATCTTGAGAGCTTTATTCCACCTCAAGTACAACTCATGAGTGATTTTAAGCTTTGTTTATTCTTCATGCCGTCCATTAGCTCAAGGTTAGCATTGTGTGTCATTGTCTGAATAGCCGCTAATTAAGGTTAGCATCTCACATCGTGAGGTCATTGATGTTAATGGAAAGTGCAGCCATGTGAAATTGTTATTAACCCATGAAATTAGATAATCTGCCTAGATTTATGATCATCAGCAGTTATGTCTCTCTTATGTTGTATTGCTTTCAGTGTAAATGACATAAGTACATGCACAATTTGCACACATTGCCATTATGCACATGCACACATAATTTTTTTTTCTTCAACTATGGGCTCTAGCAACTGTGCTTTTTTTTTTTTTCAGAAAATAAGAATTTTTTACTTTAACATTTTTTTTTTCTACCACCATGTCCTAATATCTTCATTTGTCTTTTTCATCTCTTCAACTGCATCCCCAATTATGTATCATGGAAATGATGGTGGAGAAACTGAACTTTTAAGATGTTTAGCTAACATTTTGGTAACATCATAAGTTTTAAAGAGGTCATGAAAAGCCTTTTTTTGTACTGTTCTCTGAGGGCAACTTATAATTTTTAAGAGTTTTACATTAAAAAAAAAAAAAAAAAAAAAATTAGAAGAAACAAGTTATTTTCTGTCCTGTTTTTGACCCCCCTCGTCAGAACGCTCTGTTTGAATAGGCATGGCGGATTGTAGACTCGGAAGTAAACGCACACTGCTATAATTGGCTAACAGTTCCTCATAAATGGACGCTGCAATGATTTAAGACAAAAAAAAAAAAAAAAACATAAATAAATTGTACATAAATACATATCAAACGATCTGTAAGAAGAGACAAAGCAATAGTGATTACGTTATAAAAACAGTTACTCACCCTGTTGCGACATTACTGTCGGATCCAATATAGCCGGCACAGCATCGTCTTTTAGTTTCAATCTTTTTGAAAATCCCGCGTTGAATTGTGCCTTGTTTGTAAACGAATCTGCGCTAAAATGAAGTGAACAAAAGACCAAGTTCTTACTGATGCTGTCTGCAACTTCATTAAAAATAAAGTTAATTCACTCTTTCCTAACATTGGGATCAGAAGGAAGGCAACGCAAACACTGTTTTTCTACAACTTGGCACTGCACAGCGTCTTCTTGTCTTCAGAGCCATCTTCATCATTTGATTTCTGCATTCGCCTTTCTCGTAA
Source organism: Spinibarbus caldwelli (assembly GCA_039654775.1). Taxonomy (NCBI): domain Eukaryota; kingdom Metazoa; phylum Chordata; class Actinopteri; order Cypriniformes; family Cyprinidae; genus Spinibarbus; species Spinibarbus caldwelli. The sequence continues at coordinate 4,575,462 of CM077224.1, read as the reverse complement.
ACACTTCATGCATGAATCGGTGGGCGGGGCTAAACAGGCAGTGATGTTGAAGCAGGCGTTGATCTGCGGAGGCGGTGCTTATCCACACTATTACATCATAGAGTAGAACATTCCAAAAGCTCTCATATTGGCAGACTGCCTTCAATATCAGCTGTTTTTAGACTAACGGCAAAGTTTTGAGTTCTGAAACTTACAGGATGTTTTTTATAGTACAATGACGTGTGAAAAGATCAAGGGAATTTTGGTTTCTCAGTTCATGACCCCTTTAATAAAATCAATCTGGGACATAAAAATGCCACAGTTGAAGAAACGCCTATAGACTTTGACATAGTAAAACAAAACAAAACTTTTTTTTTTAAAGAACAGTTTCTAATTGAATAAAAGTTTTACAGTTCTTTTACAGTGCAGTTTTTTTTCTTCTTTTTTCTTATGAAGTTAGCAGGTCAGATCCACCGTAAAACGTTTTGCGTTCTCCTCCTACTCATCATCATTTCCCTTCTTCTGCCTTGAAGGCATTTAGAAGTTTCATGATCAATTTCCACAAAGCCTTGTGCCGTGTGTCTCCGGCGGGCTTCACTCCCCTCAATCATTTGCGATGCTCTGCTCCGCCCTGACGACTGAAGGTCAAAATAAACTGGATCGTTTAAAGCTGCTTGGGGATGTACACTACACTATATTGAGTTCTCTTCTCATGCTGTGACGGCAAATAATGGAATCTACTCCAGTCCTCTATTTACTGGACTTTCCTGTGCAGTTAACCCTGTCGTAGGAGAGTTACACGCGGTGATCGCATCAGTGTATCACAGCTGACTCTCGCTGACACGCTTTGACAAAACAGTCATGACGTTAACATGACGGGTTATTTGCTTGGATGATTCCTCTGGGAGTGCATCATATCTCATAAAGAAACGCTGCTGTTGTGTCAAAGCCTCGGGACGCCTTTAATAAGTGTACATAAATGATGGAATAATTTTAACTTTAACCCTAAAAATTAGCCTTAGACCCCATTAACTTTCACCATGACTGATTTTGTTCCCGTCCTTTTTGTATTGATATATTTATTAACTTTAAACTAAATATAAATGTAAATATATTTTAATTAATTATTTAATTAATTTTAAATTATGTATCTATCTTGATGTTTCAAAAAAGGATGATGACAAGATTTTAGAATATATTTTGATATAAATAAAATAAATGAAATGCATTTATTAATATAAATATAATTTTACATTATCAATAAATTGTACAAAAAAAAAACTATTTTGATGTCACAACCAGCACATATGTGAACCTCCTAACTGTCCTTACTAAAAATATTTCCGATCAATTTCATTGTGAATATTAAGTAAATTTCCTTTTTTTTTTTTTTCTTGTGAGACAGTATTTGCTTGTTTTAAACAGACTAATGTACACCCGCAAAATTAACTGTATAATAACAGAGGAACGAATCTTCCCAGCATGCACTGTGGTATTAATAAACCATGTGAAATACTACTTTGCTGTGAACTGCTGTAGTATTTACTGTGTTATTTACACCGGTGGTGTTGGGTTTTTGCCTCTTGGTAAGCTGAAACTTTTACTTTAGTACATTTCAAGAACACCTCCAGTAATCCTATAGCATCACCGCTAAATATTGCACTCAACTGATGTTTCTATGTGAGAGTGTGTTGTGATATTACAGGATGAAATCTGATTATTTCAGTTGACCAGACAAAATTATACGACAGATGGGTGAGGGACTGCAGACAGACCTCTTGTCTTGGTTTCACAAGGGTCCTTAGAGATCCTTCGTGGCAAAAGATCTGTGAAAAACACGCATGGGAAAATCTTTTTTTTGCTTAGATGTTTGCCTTTTTTGATGACTAATTCACTGCCATGGGCACATGAAATGCAATAAAAATGACACCCTTTGATCATAATAAACATGTCAAACGTTGGGCATTTTTGAAGGATCTGTGAGGCTAGATTGCTTTATAACATTATTGTGTATTTGCTAGATGTTCGTCTCTGTATGCCCTGTTCATTCTAACAGCAGTTTTATCACTGCAGGTCAAAGACTGGCTGTGTTGTTAATCGATCTGGCCTTGTCTTTTGGAAATCTAGGATGTATTGCTGTTTAAAATAAGATGTTAGTCTATCTTGACCACAAATCAGTTGTCTAGGCACTGAAAATATATTCTGGAGGAGAAAGAGGTTGTATATTAATTACAGCAGTGCAATGCATCGTATATCAGGAAAAGATAACTGATAAAACATCTAACTACTTTCAATAATATTTACATTTATGCGTTTGGTAGACTGTTTTATCCAAAGCTACTTATGTAGCATTCAAGGTGTTTAATCAAAATTCATTGTCAGAATACATTTTTGCATTGCCTTCAAAATATTATCATTATTTTTTATTTATTTATTTATTTATTTTTTTGTCGCTAACTATTTGAACAATATTTTGCAGTTTGTTTTTGCATAGCTTGACTGCTGCATCTAAAGCAGCATTTAGAAGTATTTACACTGCCATTACAATTGCATAGGTAATGCTATGAGAATACCATTTAAAAATAATATTTTTTATATTCATTTAAATAAATTAATAAATGATACTTTGCGTATGAATCTAAAACTGCCAGTAGGTGGCGACAAGTCATTGTCTTAATGAGTGAGTTATTGAATCATTCATTTAGCTGATTAATTCAGGAACAAAACAAGTGAAACATTGATTCGTTCAAAAATGCTGAGGAATAAAAAAACAACTGTGTGGGAAAAACAGCAAAAAGCCAGTTTTGCAGTCTAAAATGAAACTCACAATATTAACTTGTTTACTGAACTGTTGTACAAATCACATTTGCAATCGTGTTGATATTTGAGAAAAGCAGCGCTTGTTCACATGATAATGGCAAACTTTACCATATAGAGATATAAGACAAAAACTCATACATGGGCTTTTTTTTCTCACCTCATATTAAATTTTGGGGTCAATTTAATGTCATACTAGGCTACATTATGTAGTGTGAACATGTTTTGGTTTGATTTTTGCGAAGTGAGTTATATACTCAATGTCAGCTTTCATATTGTTAAAACTATTATTGTAGATGATACATATTACACACCTCCAAAACTAACTGGCTAATTTTTTCACCAGAAATGGGTAATTCTCATTGAAACTAAAGTTTTTGGGTTACATTGTTGTTGCAAATGGTCGCCCCTTCTTTCCGCCCTTCCAAATACCTTGGGCCAGAATCTAATCTAACTCTAAATGGTGCCTTGCTCTTTCAGCTCTTTTGGTGTCAACACTTTTTTCCGGTTCTTTGCTAGGATGCACTTGTCACAGTCACAGCCCAGTCCTTGCCTCTGGTGCAAGTCATGGTTTTGTTTGGCCAAGTGAACCAGCTAAATAAAGGCTTCCCAGCATCACTTGAAAAGAGTCCTGAGCCGTTAGAGTCCTCCACATCTGCGTCTTAGACACCACAGTGTCAAGGATAAGATAAGATGAAATGAATGACTTTTATCTGAACGATGACACCAGTAATTGAAGCAGGTTAGACGGAGAAATTGGAATGATAGCAGTCAGATACTCGAACCCCCCCCCCCAAGATTGCTGTCAAGATGCTCTGAGCCGATCTCATGTCTGGTTCACTGCATCCTTCTGTGCTTAACTGTCTTAACAGACAGATAATTATCACATTGAATTATCACATCTTTTTTCCTTTTTCATATTTGGTATGACTGCTGGGAGTTTCTCCCAGCTTCTCTTACACCTCATCCTAACCAGGCACAAAACATCAAGTTTCCAGTGTAAAGTAGTTTTTGTTTGTTTGTTTGTTTTCCCCTCCTCTATGCGCTGAAAGGGAAAGGGAGGGAAGCAAAAAAATAAAAATAAATAAATAAATAAATTATATATATATATATATATATATATATATATATATATATATATATATATATATATATATATTGCAATTGATACGTTTATTACAAAAAGAAATTCATATTGCATCTCATCTTAAACAAATTACCTTCACAGATGGTGTCACAAGCTATTTTATTTTATTTTTGTATTTTACTTTAATGCTTGATGTTGACAGATGAAACCTAGTTAAGTACATTAATTAGCCTAAACTAACATTTCTTACTTAACCCTCTGAGGTCAGCAAATGTGCCAGCACATTCAGTGGCATATTTTCCTGATAACACCGCAAATAACTTAAATTATCATTAACTCAATCATTTTTGACTGTACAGATAAAAACAATGCAATCGAATCTGCAAAGGGTCTACTTATCATATTACTACGATTTTATGTATCTGTGAACATTAGTTAATGCACTTTGAACTAATAAAAACAATCAAATTTTATGTAAAAAATATATATATACATTGCTCATGTTATTGTTAACATATTACATAAATTGCATTATATTTCATTCCAATGTTAACAAAATGTGACCTTATTGTAAAGAGGTAACAAAATAAAATAAAAATCCTTTCAATCTTTAATTTTAGAAGCAAAGCAAGACACTTAAGTATGTTTACATAAAACAAAATATAGATATATGGGTGACCACTGAACATCTAAACATGAAAATGTCACATCACAGAAGTTAAAATAAATAAATAAATAAATACATACATACATACATAAATGAATGTTGTTTCAATATATGTGGCATGATTTTGGACCAGTGCTCTATAGAATAGAAACTAAGTGCAGTCCTGGTGGTGGCTGTTTATGATTTTAAAAAAATAATAAAATATCAATAAAAATAAAAACTTGTAAAAGACAAAGTTTCTTTCTAGGCGCTTCATTACCCAGGGTTGTTAAGGTATGCTGCTGCTGTGGGATACAGGAAGCCTTCTTCCTTTTGCTTTGATTGTTTTCTTTCTAGGGCACTTTGATCTTGATTAAAATTGATGACATTTACAGCATGCTTTTCTTGCATCCTAAACAACTTCACCTGGCCACTCCAGCAGGCCTTGATCTGCCTTGATTATGCCTTATACAGAAAACCATTTACTGGACAGCACTATATAGTCATGTATAACTTGCAGTAAATCACAATATAACCGCAATACCTCCTCAAGTAGCTTGCTTCTATTTTAAGAGCACGTCTACTGTTTATTCGGTCACACTCTGAAGCAGATGATGCATTTCCCAAAACACTTGAGTCATGTACCTTGAAGAGCAGTTTATCTCAATACAAGCTCTTTTTGAGGCTGGGGAACATCCACAGTTTAAAGTAGCTCTAATTGATAAAAAATAATGTTCATACGCATTACCGGTCCTTTAATCATACACAAACGTTTCCACATTTTAAACTGCCAGTAGATCACAGAGAGTTTCCCCTTGAGCTAATTGGTTTCATTATTTAACAGAACAGACAATGTTCAGTAAATGCACTGGCACAGAAACAGAGTTTCAGTTATTTGGCCTGACTTTGAGAAATTGACTTTGGAAGTTATTTTAAGCATTCTGTGTTATTTCAAAACACCACTTGCTTAAATCAAAAACAGAAGGAATCAAAAAAGAAGGATCTTAATGCATCTTCTTCTTTTTTTCCATGCAACATTTCATCATGCCTGACCATGGCTGTACATGCTTAAAAAAGGACTAAATATTGTGTATGTGTGAAAAGAACAGCCTGAGAACCAATGTCATTATGATTTCAAATGTTTCAGGACACAGCAAGGAGCCATTTTTCAGTCTAAACTCAATAGCAATTGAGAATTCAGATTATAGTGTGCAAACTACTGTAAGTTGCTTTTTTTTAATGCACTGGTATATTTTGAGATTTTGCTTCCAAGGTAAGGTTATTTTTTTATTTATTTATTTTTTTCTTCCAGAGAAAGCATCCAAAATACACAACATGGTTATTTTATTACACGTCATCTATTCATCTATATTAGTTAATTCATCTAGCCTGTTGTAAGGTCTGTTTTGGGTTTTATTTCATGTTCTATTTTCTTCTCTTTTATTTTGGTTTAGTCACGGTTCCTGTTTGTGTCTTGCTTCCCTTGCCCTCATGTCTTCATGATATGGTTGCCTTGTTCTTTGTGTCACGTTCTGATTGGTTCTCTTGTTCATTGTGTCATGTTCTGATAGGTTGGTTCTTGTCATGTGTCCAGTCTTGTTTGCTAAGTAGCCATGTTGTTGCCTTTGTTTCTTGTTGTGTGATGATGTTGTAACCCTGCTGTCGGTGAGTCTGTCTATGCCAAGTCAAGTCTGTTTGAGTCAAGTCTGTTTGAGCCAAGTTTGTTCAAGTCAAGCCACGCCTGTCTGGATTGTTTCATGTCTATGCTGTAAATAAAGTGCACTTGGGTTCACTACGCTCGCCTTCAGTGGACTAATCGTTACAGAATACACGACCAGCACAATGAACCCAGCAGTTCTTCGCCACTGCCTTCGTCAAGGCAACCGGGCTATAGAGGATTATGTGGCGGATTTTTGTGAGGTATGCAATATGGTGGACTTTGATGTTGCCCTTAAGGGAATTTTTTGTTACGGACTTAAAGACTGTTTATATGATCTGATGCCAGACAACACATACTCTGCCACCCTAGAAGAATATATTGAAGAATATATCACATCATGTCTGCTACTCCAGAGCCTGCTAACGTCACACCTGCTACTCCAGAGCCTGCTAACGTCACGTCTGCTACTCCAGAGCCTGCTAACGCCACGCCTGCTACTCCAGAGCCTGCTACTCCAGAGCCTGCTAACGTCACGCCTGCTACTCCAGAGCCTGCTAACGTCACGCCTGCTACTCCAGAGCCTGCTAACGCCACGCCTGCTACTCCAGAGCCTGCTAACGTCACGCCTGCTACTCCAGAGCCTGCTAAAGCCACGCCTGCTACTCCAGAGCCTGCTAACGCCACGCCTGCTACTCCAGAACCTGCTAACGCCACGCCTGCTACTCCAGAACCTGCTAACGCCACGCCTGCTACTCCAGAGCCTGCTAACGTCACGCCTGCTACTCCAGAGCCTGCTAACGTCACGCCTGCTACTCCAGAGCCTGCTAACGCCACGCCTGGTACTCCAGAGCCTGCTAACGTCACGTCTGCTACTCCAGAGCCTGCTAACGTCATGCCTGCTACTCCAGAGTCTGCTAACGCCACGCCTGATGAAACGAAGCTTTTTCTATCAGTGACAGATAGTGAAATGCTGGAGGACCTGGGCCGTAGAGCAGTGACAGACAGTGAAACACGTGACGTTAGCAGAGCCTGCTAACGTCACGTCTGCTACTCCAGAGCCTGCTAATGCCACGCGTGCTACTCCAGAGCCTGCTAACGTCACGTCTGCTGCTCCAGGACCTGCTCACATCATGCCAGTTAAGTCAAAGTTTACTCATGTCATGTCTACTAAGTCAAAGCCTGATCACATCATGTCTGCCAAGCCAGAGTCTACTAACGTCATGTATGCTTCTCCAGGGCCTGCTCACGTCATGCCGGCCACTCAAGAGATTCTTCACAACATGGCCACCATTCAAAAGCTTCGTTGCAAGATGGCCGCCACTCAAGAGTCTCTTCGCAAAATGGCCGCCGTTCTAGAGTCTCGTCTCGTCTCAGCTGATCGTCCAGAGTCTCGTCACGTCTCAGCTGATCATCCAGTCTCGTCACGTCACAGCTGTGATTCCAGAGCCTCGTCACAACATGGCCGCCATTCCAGAGTCTGCTCATGACAAGCCTGCCACGCTTGATTCCCCGGCCAAGATGGCCGCCATGCCTGATTCCCCGGCCAAGATGGCCGCTACGTCTGAGCCTCATCACAAGATGGCCACCACGCCTGAGTCCTCGGCCAAGATGGCCGCCACGCCTGAGTCACCGGCCAAGATGGCCGCCACTTCTGAGCCTCATTGCAAAACGTGCCTCAGAAGCCTCTCCTGTCCAATAATCTGCTCCTGAGGCCTCTCTTTTCTATGAATCGCCCTCAGAGGCCTCTCCTGACCATGAATGCACTCCAGTGCCTCCAGAGGTGGCGGCGTCCGCTGCAGAACCTCCACAGGTGGTGGTGTCCACTGCAGAACCACCAGAGGTGGCGGCTTCTGCTGCAGAACCTCCTGAGGTGGTGGCGCCCACTTTTTTACTCACTGTCTGTCCTGTCACGGCCACGGAGGCCACTCATGAACTCACAGTCTGTCCTGTCACGGCCACGAAGGCCGTTCATGAACTCACTGTCTGTCCTGTCACGGCCACGGAGGCCGTTCATGAACTCACTGCCTGTTCTGTCACAGCCATGGAGGCCGTTCATGAACTCACTGTCTGTCCTGTCACGGCCAAGAAGGCCATTCAAGAACTCTCTGCCTGCTCTGTCACAGCCAAGTGGTCTGTCCATGTCTCTGCTCCACCATGGCTACCTGCTCTCCGGGCACCGCCTGGCCATCCTGCTCTGCCTGCTCTGCCATGGCTCCCTGCTCCACCTGCACCGCCATGGATTTCTGCTCTGCCAGCTCCGCCATGGCTCCATGCTCCTGCGGAGCTGCTCCACGGCCCAGGTCCTCCAGTGTATCACTGTCTGTCACTGCTCCACGGCCCAGGTCCTCCAGTGTTTCACTGTCTGTCACTGCTCCATGGCCCAGGTCCTCCAATGTATCACTGTCTGTCACTGCTCTACGGCCCAGGTCCTCCAGCGTATCACTGTCTGTCACTGCTCCACGGCTCAGGTCCTCCAGTGTATCACTGTCTGTCACTGCTCCACGGCCCAGGTCCTCCAGTGTTTCACTGTCTGTCACTGCTCTACGGCCCAGGTCCTCCAGCATTTCACTATCTGTCACTGCTTCACGGCCCAGGTCCTCCAGTGTTTCACTGTCTGTCACTGCTCCATGGCCCAGGTCCCCCTCTGCTTCATTGTCTGCCTCTACTCCATGGTTTAGCTCTCCCATTGCCCAATGCTCCAGGCCCACCATTGCTCCACGATTCAGGTCCTGTTCCCCTTCACGGGCCTGGCCCTCCATCCCTCCCCTCTATTCCACCTCTGCTCTACTACCCTCCTGGACTTTTTGGGTTCTGTAATGTGTAGTTTAGGTGTCTGGAGCCGCCTTTTTTGAGGGGGGAATATGTAAGGTCTGTTTTTGGTTTTGTTTCATGTTCTGTTTTCTTGTCTTTTATTTTGAAGTTTAGTTACGGTTCCTGTTTGGGTCTTGCTTCCCTTGCCCTCATGTCTTCATGCTATTGGTTCCCTTGTTCTTTGTGTCATGTTCTGATTGGTTGGTTCTTGTCATGTGTCCAGTCTTGTTTGCTATAAGTAGCCATGTCGTTGTCTTTGTTCCTTGTCGTGTATTGAAGTTGTAACCCACTGTCGGTGAGTCACGTTTGTCCATGCCAAGTCTGTTCAAGTCAAGTTTCGGATTATGTTTGTATTTTGGATCACTTTGTAAATAAACTGCACTTGGGTCCTCACTACGCTCGCCTTCAGTGGACTGAATCATTACACCTCTTCACCTGATGTGTCTTGCCGTAGCAGTGTTTTTGTCTTTTTGCCGGCTTGAAAACCTTGCACACTGTCCATGAACTGCCGTTGTACAGAAGAGAGTGTGAAAATGTCCTTGTCTTGTTTCTAATAGCAACATACGGGTGCCAAACGCAATGAAGAGTGAGAAAATAATGTCTGAATTTTCATATTTGCCTGAACGATTCTTTTAATTAGCCCAACACAATTAAACCAGGAATGATTTTTGGAAGTGTTTCTGTACTTTCTAAGTAAGCGACACACTCAGACCAGCGAGGCAAAGGCGACGGAGGGCAGCAGCCCATGTCCAGACACTAATGAATGAAATTGCTTGTGTAAGCCCTTTTCTGTCTATAAAGCCTTGAAAGGGCACTGTGATACATTTGAAATTCCCAGAGTTATCAAAATTCTGCTCTCTACTGACCCAATCAGCGTACATGATGTGAGCTTTGCAATTCTGTTTCCTTTCAGTCGCCGGACTCTCCTACAAAATGGCCTAATGTGCAATCTTATTCTGTGGATTTTCCAAAGAGGCATAGTAGTGGATAGAAACGGAGATGAGGGGGTTATTTTCCAACTGGCCTTGTGAAAATGGGGCAATTTCAAACTCATTTAGGTTTATTTATGAAGCCATTTCCAAATCGGTATTTATTACAGAGGATGGCCTGAAAGTGGTCCTTTTTAAATATGACTAGAAAATGGGCATTTTAAAGAAGATTCGATCAGTCCAGTTACAGTTCTTCCTGGACATGAGCAATAAAATGACCTAATATCCCAACTATCGAGGAGCTATGCATGAGTGCAAATGTAATATGCAACTCAAAGATTTCTATATGGATAATGCAATTTTACATATGCATTACACTCATTTGCAGGGTCTAAAAGTAATTTGCACTGTCGAATCTATACTTTCAAACAGTAAATTGCCCAGCAGCAAGCTACCAATGATTTATAGTTAATCAATAGTCAATCTACTCTTTTGAAAGTTACTAACAAAAATGAGCTAATCACACTGAAGCTACTTAAGGGTGAATGACCATAATAATCACAATTACTCACACTGTTAAAAAAATAAATAAATTTAAAAAAATCCTTCATATTAATACAGCACATTGTGCCATGTTATTTTATTTGTGTGTGTGTGTGTGTGTGTGTGTGTGTGTCTATACGCATATATTTATAATTGCTTTACACTAAATACAGAAAATGTCTTCATATTAATACAGTACATTGTGTCTTGTGCCCCAGTGTAGACAGCTGATACTTCAGGCTTAAATAGCTAAGAAAATTCTTTATTACAGTATACAGGTCCATAATTGTTACATGGGCCATAATTGTTACATAATTTATAATTACATAGTTTTTGTAACAACTTTTAAAATATACAGTTATAATGTTGTGCTATTCATTATTTAATCAGAACTGTATTTCTTTTATTCAAAAATGGTTGTGATCGAATGAGTGAATTTAGATTAGGATTATGGCATTAAACTTCAAAGTTCAGGTCATTGATTGAACCGATTGTTGCACACTGGTGCTACTTATAGTTAGTTACTCCCTAGCACTGTTCATCTGTTACAAAACTGAAAGGGGGTCAGAAATGGCACAGTGTCCAGTCAGAAACAGACTTCCCAGATTATGTTATTTGGGTCAATTTTTATTTTTTTATTTATTTATTTTTTTCATTTATTTATTTATTTTTTTTCATTTCCATAAAGGTTATGTGCCCACTCAACTCTTTTGTATTCTGGCCTTGTCAGTTTATCAAGAAAATAATATGTTTGTCAAGCATGAAAGCCCCCAGGTCCCCCATTGAACTTTAACCATACGTCTTTTTTTCATTATTTTGTCATACAGGGAATTTAGTCGCTCTGAACAGTAACCATCAATCTGGCATGTGGCTAGCTGACGCTGACTGACAGATCAGGCCAAAGAACAGCCAGAAGAGAGAATTGCTTCATCAGTTTGGCTATATTTGAGGTTTCCAATTTACATACGCTTGCTGTGAGCTTTCTGAAATGAGAAACCTGGCCAGTCTGTGGTGTTATTGGAGTAATCTAGCCAACTTCATTAAGTGTCTCACATGCCGTCATATGTGGATGAAACTTGTAAAGTCTATATGCAGTTTATATGAATTATATGAGGAGTATGGGGCTGCTTTGAAAGACACAAGGGCTGGGAACTGTCTATATAGTGCGATTTATATAACTGACAGGTTGCCGAAATGAATAATAAAAATAGCTAAAATGCCACGGAATGTATTTCTGATGTTTGCGGTTTCAACACTTTCCTCATTACTCATGCTGTGTGAATGCACTAGCTGAACTCTGTGATTTTGTTCCAAACTGATAACAGAACGCATTATTTTAGCATTTGCTTGGGCATCTGTGTGGCCACACTGTACACGCTGCTTTAAAGCATTTCCATTACATACTTAATTAAGCTCCCATTACATATCCCCTAAATAATGGATCATTAACTTGTGAACTCAACCATAGTCAACCTGGCTTTTATTAATATGGGAGGGGCAATTAGAGTCATTTAATGAAAAAAAAAAAAGAAAAAAAAAAAGCATTCTATTAGTTTGACTTTCAGGTTCGTGAAAACCCATAAGGAGCATGCATTAACCAGCACTCAAAATTAATGAGTCAAAGAAGTATGTGACCATTAACTTTAACAAACTTCAAGAAGCTTAAGAAAAAGCTAGTGGTGTATATTGATTTAAACTGTCTTAATGTAAAAAATTAATGTGAGCTGAAAAATTGTAGTAGCGTGTAATAAGTGATGTAGTCTCATAAGTTTTAAGGAAGAGCTCATTTAGTTTACACGTTTGAGCGAATCTTATGAAGAAATATGTGGGTGATAATTCAGTTGTTCAAATAAATTATATATGCTCTCCATTTATTTATTGTTCACCACTGCACTTTAAAATACCGTAAAAAAAAAACTTCTATATGAACATCAACAATGTGAAAAAAATATAATTTAAATTGTTTCTATTTGAATATATTGTAAAGTGTAACTTATTTCTGTGATCAAAGCATCATGTGAATTCTGTGAATTTTCAGCATCATTACTCCAGTCTTCAGTGTCACATGATCCTTCAGAAATCATTCTTATATGCTGATTTGCTGCTCAAGAAACATTTCTTATTATTATCAGTGTATCAATAAATGAATAAAAAAAAAAGATTCAATTTAAGATTTGATTAATATAAAATTCAAAAGAACAGATTAAAAAATGTAAATGTTTTAAAAAATGTTTTTTGTTTTTTAATTACTTTATTTGTATTATTATTATTATTATTATTATTATTTTATTTTTTTATTTTTATTTAATTTTTTTAACTTTTTTTTGTAACAAGGTAAATCTCTTTCCTATCACTTTTTTTTTTTTTAAATCAATTTAATGCATCGTATATTACATTTTTAAGCAAAATAACTTTTCCAGGTTCAATTATTCTGCATTACGGCATTTTTGAGTCTGAACATTAATGGTGTTGACATTGATGACAGCTTCAATTTCATTCTATCGCATCATATGGCTTTATTTGTTTGGAATACTTTTTTTTGTAGTCATATGGACTAATTTGTGTTTGCATTGTGCTAACTACTTTTTTTCAGCAGCATAATAGCCTAGCCATTTCCAAAACAGTGTAGCTTAAGCTACTTTTAGCAACAATTAGCGTAGCATGATAAATTACCCAATGTAAAGATTTATGTCATATTGTATTATGTAATCTGCAAGATTTCTGTGATTATTTCCCAGAAGGTCTGCATGGCATATGTAGTGTTGGAAACACGGATTTACAACTGAATTGGTTTCATTTATGTAAATTGAAGTGTTCAGTGTTTAATAATGTTAATATGTTGTTTGTAGCACTTGACAGCTATGGTCACAGTGTGCAAAAGAGCTGCACTGAAATTTCTTCTTTTGCAGTCCACCTGAAAATAAATTAATGCATAAATAAATAAAGATCAATTTTGTAATGTTTGTGTGAATGGCTCCTTTAACCACTGTGTCATCCCACTCTACACAGCAAAATCCCCAGAGTTAAATCAACTCTGCTCAGAGTGCATATTGTCCCAATCTACAGAGAGTTAAAATAACTATGAAGCAGAGTTAAAGTTAATGAGATAATTAAGTGGTGAATTATGTGATGATTGACCATTAATTATGAACAGCTGCTGTTAACAAGCAGAATCACTGAAGAAAAGAGAAACACAAGAACTACAACTGACATCAGCCACAGCCTTAGATGAAATCAACTGGAATAAAAGAAAACATTAAAACTCCACAAACAGCAGCACCAACTTCACTCATTAACCAGACTGACTTTATTTCTGTCAGACAGTTACAAAAGTTCTTATTCAGAATTACAGAGGTTCAGATGTTGATGTTTTATTGGTCAAAAAATGATGCCACCATCATTGTGGTCAGTGTTTGCTTTAGTTGGCCTCTTGACCCTTTAATTTGATGTAAATAGTTTGTTTTTCAGCAATTGCAATAGTATTACACAGCAAACACTTGCGCAATGCAGAAACAAAACATTGAAAAAGCAGGTCAACTGGTAGACGTTTGAATGACCACCATGAAGTGATCTCTTTTTTGTTCCATTTATTGACTGAAATTCAACAAATACAAAATTGCCAATTTTTAAATGCATTGCATAGATCTTCACTATAGCTATTAGAGCAACACTTTGTTTGCATGCTGAATTTTCACAAGGTTGACTATATAAATGACTATTTGATGACTATCTCATCATATGAAAACCGGTAACAGGCTGCTCACTGTCCAGAACTGATCTCTCTGCTTTACAATACCACATGTATTGCTATAGAGAGAGATCTAACGCAGGAAGTCAAGTGTCAAGAGCCCAACTAAAGCAAACACTGATCTCCATGATGGTGGCATCATTTTAACCAATAAAACATCAACATCTGATTCTCTGTAATTCTCATTTACAGCAGGTGTTCATCACTAAGGCACAATCATCATTTAATTAGTCACTTAATTATCTCATTACCTTTAACACTGCTTCAGAGTTATTTTAACTCTCTGTAGATTTATATGCACTCTGAACAGAGTTGATTTAACTCTGGGGATTTTGCTGTGTATATGAGAGAAAACAGTGACTTATGAGCTGAAGTATTATCAGAGTACATGAGAGTGGACGTGATGAATCATGCGTTAGCACACAGACGTGATCAAGTACGGCAGGGAGGCGACCCCAGTGATAAAGCTGCACGCTCAGTTTGAACACATTTGTCCAGACAGCTGAGAAATAGAAATGCACAACAGACTGGTAAATGCCACGCCACGAACACAGAAACATCAACAGCACATCATCTGTGGTTTGATCAGCCTTACGCTTGTAGTGTCAGGTGCGTTCATTCTGTAGCTTGATAAAATCTACTTCAAAGCACATATTGGAATTATCACTGCTGTCAGACATGTTGGACAATTCATGTGTATGTTGATGTTCATAAGATGGGAGTGCTATCATATCTGCTCATGTAGATAGCTGGATCTTATCAGGATATATATGACAGGCTGCCAGACCTGTGCTCAATATTTACTTCTCATTGTGTTTGAATGTATATCTAACAGTCTGTTATCAAATAAATATTACAGGAAGATACTGAGTGAGACATTCACTTGCAATGCTTTATGGGGGATTTATTGCGGAGAACGTCTCAAGAAACACAAGATCCCTTAAGTAGTAAGTGAAAAGTTATGCGTTTTTTTGTCAAGGAACTAACTAAATGTAGTGACATTACCAATGTATCTACTTTTTTCAGCAGCGTGACAATAGCAGAGCCATTTTTAAACAGTGTAATTAGGCAACGTTTCATAACAATTAGCGGTATAGCATGATTAAAAAAAAAAATTTAGGATTTTAGGTCAAATGGTATTGTGCAATCTGCAAGAGTTCTGTGTTTATTCCTTAGAACAGAGGTCCCCTACTACCGTGCCATGGAAGAATTGCTACTGGGTCGCAAGAACGTTCTGGGAAAAATGTGTAAAGATATGACACTGTATTATTTATTGCACGTTAATGAATGCTCTAATTATTCTGTATTTTTGTTGTATGCAGTTGATATGGAGTTGGAATTTGACAATTTCATGTTAAATTAGTAAATGAAAGATTGCTCTGATCTGTCATATATTAGGTGTTAAACGGAGCACAGTTGATCCGTGATTCGTACAGACCAGACACCACCATTCGGCACGCATCTGATTCGCAGATTAATTTGCCAATTTACACGTTCAAGCTATTTTAAACCACAAGATGAAACGAAACGAAAGAGAACTTCGTTACTCACGCACTGTTCTCGCGCACACACTCAGCATGCACAAGCATAGAGACGTGTTTCAGACAGCACGTGAATAATTTCCTCTTTCACGTCTCCCTGCATTTAAGATAAATACACATAACATTATATCAAAAACCCTTCATGGCATTGTCATTCTCTGTGCTTAATTTTTATTTATTTATTTATTTATTTTTTGTTTCTTGCTTATCTGAAAATCATCTGATCTGTGACTCAAAAACCACAATATGATCTGCTGAGCCACTATATAAATATATAGCCTATATACAGTGGGTAAAATAAGTATTGAACACGTCACGATTTTTCTCAGTAAATATTTCTAAAGATGCTATTCACATGAAATTCTCACCAGATGTCGGTAACGATCCAAGTAATCCATACATACAAAGAAAGCAAAACAAATAAGTTCAGAAATTAAGTTCTGTGTAATAAAGTGGAATGACACAAGGAAGAAGTATTGAACACATGAAGAAAGGGAGGTGCAAAAAGGCATGGAAAGCCAAGACACCAGTTGAAATCTATCAGTAATTAGAAAGCAATCCTGCCCCTTGTCAGTGGAAATTAATATTAGCTGGTTCAGTCCCAACTGATGGCCTATAAAAAGGTGTCTCATGACCAACGTGTCACACAAGAAACATTTCATGATGGGTAAAAGCAAAGAGCTTTCTCAAGACCGTCACAACCTTATTGTTGCAAAACATAAGAATGAATGTTCCAGTGAAGACTGTTGGGGCCATAATCCAGAAGTGGAAAGAACATCATTTCACTATAAACTGGCCATGACCAGGTGCTCCTCGCAAGATTTTTGACAGAGGAGTGAAAAAAAAAAATTATCAGAAGAGTTGTCCAAGAGCCAAGGATCACTTGTGGAGAGCTTCAGAAAGACCTGGAATTGTTTCAAAGAAAATAAGTAATGCACTCAACCGTCGTGGCCTGTATGCACGCTCACCATGCAAGGCTCTATTGCTAAAGAAAAAGCATGTTGACGCTTGTTTAAAGTTTGCTGCACAACATTTAGACAAGCCTGTGAAATACTGGGAGAATATAGTCTGGTCAGATGAGACAAAAATTGTAGTCTTTGGATGCTATCATACACACCATGCTTGGAGGTCAAATGGCACTGCACATCACCCCAAAACATCACGGTGTAGCACTGGCAAAATACATATGATTGAAGGAAGGATGAATGGAAAAATATACCGAGACATTCTTGATAAAAATCTGCTGCCATCTACAAGGATGATGAAGATGAAATGAGGGTGGACATTTCAGCAAGACAATGATCCCAAACACACAGCCAAGGAGACTCTCAATTGGTTTCAGAGAAATAAAGTAAAGCTGCTAGAATGGCCCAGCCAATCACCTGACTTGAATCCAATAGAAAATCTATGGAAAGAACTAAAGATCAGAGTTCATAGAAGAGAAAAATCACACCTGAGCAATGCATACGACTAGTTTCTCCATAGAGGAGGCGTCTTGAAGCTGTCATTACCAACAAAGGCTTTTGTACGAAGTATTAAATAAATTTCAGTAAGCATGTTCAATTTTTTTTTTTTTTTTCCCTGGGTCATTCCATTTTATTACACAGAACTTAATTTCTGAACTTATTTTCTGAAAATAGCATCTATTACATCTTCCCTGGAAACCTTTGGGATAAGTAGTGTTATTTATTTATTTGTTTATTGTTTGTTTTCTATACTAGAAATCATTCAGAGGCTTCTACGGACTGTTTCCAAATTTAGCAAATATACAAAAACAAATGTTATCAAATGGGGTTTAACTCAAAAAACCAATGCAAAAGTTTGGCCTCATGATTCTGATTTTAGTGAAGCACATTCAAATACAACATTAAAAATGTCCATCATTTTTTCAGTTCATTTCCATATTCAGTCTCAAAGGAAAATGTCCTTTGGTGAATTTGAAGAGATTGTAGCCTTTTGTCTGCCATTTCATCTCAGAAGACAGATCTAGCGTTTTTTAACATTGGGTAATGGGTGTATGCAAGTATATCCGGACTGAGCAGCTTGTTTCAACTCTGTTGCACTGACCTTCATTTGATGTACTGATATTTTCCACACATGAACGTCTGTCAGAATAACATCTTGGAAAAACCTCTTACTGAGCCATAAATATCAGCATTGAGGGTGCTGATTGCTGAGCTCTTGAGTTTGCATTGTAGCAAATGACCATTCAGATAGATTCGGTTATGTTCATAAATACAGCCGGTTCTTCGAGTGTACGGCGGATGTAAGTGTCACAGGTGAAGGATTACACATTTTTAGTTGATTATATATGGGAAGATCACATCTGTTGGCACTTGTCGGTCGGGTTTAATGCGCAAAGTTGGGACGAGATTAGCTTCAAGCATTCTCAGTGCCAAAACTCTATGAATGGGTATTGAAGCAAACAGCGAAAACCAGTCTATAATCACCTTTTTATCCCCGCCGTAACACTATTCAGGCACATGTAAATTTGTTAATTTATGTTGAGCATGCGAGAGGGAGGATTTGCTCAGATGCCCTTCTGTATCCTCAGCCAAACAAATTAAAGCATACTTTACCGACCTCACTGCAGCTCCATGCATACCAATATGCGCAAATCTGCCAATCGATGCCATTTTTTAATTGAATTTAGATGAAGCCCTTTGTATTCTGTTTGATCCGTGTTCCTTTCACCCAACCCTCCCTCTTTTGAGAGCTGTAATAATTTCCCATGTTCCAGTTAAATTTGTCCTTTTGTTTCAGACAAATTGGCTGGATTCATTTCGCTAGTGAAACCTGATGCTGGAACCATTAATGCTCCAAAGAACCTGGACTTGGAGTGTCATTAGTTACTGAAGAAATGCTTAATCATTCCTCCCGCTGTTATTGATTTGCCATTAGATGGTGACTATTTAAAGCAGACCTTGTTCAGGAATCTAAGAGTTACCAAACAATGTCTCTTAATCACAAAAGTCAGCTGAACAACCTTGAGGGTCGGTGTCTGAAAGAGTCTGCTTGGTGGAGCTGGAGATTTGATTCGTTGGGAAAACATAATGGTGTCTGCTTCCTTCTTTTCTACACGTTTGGTGCCATTTGTAGAGCCAATACACATTTTGTATGATCGTTAAGAATCAAAACGGGTACAAAACTGCTAGGTTATTTACTGATGAATTAATTTGTATTAAATTGTATTATTTGTAGTGCTGTCAAACGATTAATCACGATTAATCACATCCAAAATAAGTTTTTGTTTACATGATAAATGTATGTGTACTGTGTATATTTGTTATGTGTATATATAAATACACATACACACATACAGTATATATTTTGAAAATATTTACATGTACATACATTTATTTATATTTGTATATTTTATATTATATATAAATATATTTAATATATAAACTTATTATTAAACTTATAAACATATTGTTCTTAAATATATACATGCATGTGTTTGTATTTATATATACATAATAAATATACACAGTACATACACATATATTATGTAAACAAGAATGTTTATTTTGGATGTGATTAATTGTTTGAAACCACTAATTATTTGTAATGTACTGATTTGTATTATTTGTAATGTACTGGAACTTTTTTTTTTTTTTTTTTATTTCCACTTTTATTCATCAAGGACACAATTAAACAAATGTTACATTAAAGACATTTACATTGTTACATTACATAATGATTCACATGCAAATACATGCTGTAGAATGATTTCTGAATGATCGTGTGTCACTGAAGACTACAGTAATAATGCTGAAAATTTGGCTTTGACAACAGGAATAAATTAAAATGCATTGAAACAGAAAACAGTTCTTTTACATCATAATAGTTCATTATGTGATTATTTACTGTATTTTGTATTAAATAAATGCACCCTTGATATGCATAAGAGACACCCACAAACATCAAATGGTAGTGTATTAATCAGAAATACCGACAAACCAAACATTCACTTTGATTATCAATTTACAAAAATTTTGCATATCACACATATATATTGAATGTAGCAGTCGTTTTGCTATTCTGTTGTTTGTAGCCAGTGATGAAACCTTCTTATGATGATCTGAAAACGCAAATTATTTTTTTACAAAAAAAAAAAAAAAACCTCCCCAGAGCCTGTGTGGCAGTGTTGAACTCATATATGAGTCAGGAGTGATTCAAGGTTTTCAGTTTTTGGGGCTTCAATCCCCTCAGATGAATATTCCTTGCCTTAAGTGCAAGAGGTCATGAGTCATTCTTTCTTTCTTTCTTTCTTTAGCATTTCTTTTCTGTTTTAGCAATTATGTGTAGCATAATTTGGTTGCATTTATTCTGTGATTTCACAAATGGTTATTTATAAAAGACTTGCTTGTTTTTGTTTTTCATTGAATAAGTAATACTACCTTTAAATATGCATATTTATGTTTTTTTTTTTTTTTTTGTGAATATAGGTGAGTGCGTCTAGTGCTGAAATAAATTTAGATTTATTTATTTAACAGACATTTTTTCACAACAATTTATAAATGAAAACTGTGTTATGTTGATTTAGTTTTTAGTCTAAGTAAGATGGCTGTGTTTGCTTATCTGTCCTTTTAACCTTTATATGATTATAAACATTAAATATTTATCTGTTTGCATTCATACAACTTAATGTTCAAATAATGTCTCATCAAATCATTATTTCAGTTGTATTACATTATTTCTTAAATTATTAAAATTAATTACTTTATTGCATTTAAACAAGCCGTCAAACTAGGCATTTCAAAGATGCGGACAGTGGAGGAGTTCAGTTCAGGCCGACCTGCAGGAAGGAATACATATTAAAAGTAAAATATGCTAAAAATATTCATGTCCATTTATTATATTATAATAATATGTTCATGATATTCTAATTTTAGCTACAGCAGTGCAGATAAACTGTAATGTGTTGTGTTGTAACTCGCAGTGCCAGAATCTTTCTTTTAATTACACAGAAATCCATGCTTTTCATCCGAAACTGGATCTGTGAGTGACACAACCATCAGCAACACACTTCATTTACTGACTTTGAAGTTTGTATGAGTTGCTCAGAGCAATAATGACCACATGGACAGGTACAAGGGGGGAAAAATGCAATAAGAAGAAGTGAATTTCACTTTTGGACAGTGAATTTCCAAGCCTTCAATAAATTTTAATACATTAATATTTATTTTATATTGTCGCAGGTTAGCTAAAAATAATATTTGATTGATTGATTGATTGGATTCATTCATTCATTCATTCATTCATTCATTCATTCATTCACTGATTGATTGATTGCTTGATTGAATGAATGATTGATTGATTGGATTCATTCATTCATTCATTCACTGATTGATTGATTGATTGATTGATTCATTCATTCATTGATTCATTCATTCATTCATTCATTCATGTTAATGTTCAGTTTTGGATTACTTATTTAAAAAAAAAACTGGAGTTCTCGTAATTGCAACTTTATATGTCACAATATAATAATGCAAGTTTAAAATTCATAATATCTAATAATTATTAGATATCTAATAGTATCACATTTATATTTACAATCTTATTTCTTATAATTGGGTCTTTATATCTCAAAAAGTTGAAACTTCATTTCACATAATTGTGCCTTATATTTTATTTAAATATTAAAACTTAAGTAGTTAAACTTGAACTCACTGTTTTAATTCATTCATTCGTTCATTCATTGTGAGACTGAAGCAGTCTTACATAGGTGTTTTTAGGGGTAGTAAGTACTAATGTCATAATTGTGTAAAATGGAAAAAGAAAAGGTGCATTTGCTGTAGGCTACATTTGAACATTCTAGAGATCATCTCTGATTAAATAGCCTATAAAGTTTAAAGTTATTTTAAAAACAGATGGCAAGCAAAATTATAGGACGTGTTTTGTTCCATGTCTCAGGAATCATGAAAACACGTTATTGAATAGCAATGTCTTCACATACAAAGTCAAATTGCACGCTTTTCCTGCAGATCAGCATTAGTCTTGTCCTGTTCTAGGTTGTTTATTTGCAGGAGACTGTGTTACAATTGCAGATTAGCAAACTGGCATTAGTTGAAACAAGTGAAAGCTATCTGAAAGCCAAGCAACATATCAATATCTAGACACAGCCCAGCGGGCCAACATATTGACAGGCAGTTTTCCAAGCTTCTGGTTAATGGGTTGCCTTTCCACATACAGATTTGAATCGAGATAGATTTAGGTAAGACAATGACAGACTTTTCATTTCTAGGTTGCCTGTGGTGCATGTCAACTGTATGCGGTGCATATGATCAATTCTAAGTGATGATTATTGTCCAACAGCCCTGAGCTGCTTCAAAGATGCCACTGAGTCCCACAGACTAAATGACACAGTTAGAAAATTCAAAATTTAATATTTTTCCTCAAGCACAACTGTAGTTTCTGCTTTGTTTTCAAAAGACAAACTCTGAAATACCTGGTGCTTGTTGCTTCTGCAAACTCTGACCAGAGAGGCAACGTAGAGTTTCTAAAGCATCATCTACAAAACAGACCAATGTGACACAATTTAAATGAGTTACCATACACTACCATTCAAAATCTGGGATAATTATGATTCTCAATTGCATAAAATCAGCATATTAGAATGATTTCTGAAGGATCATGTGACACTGGAGACTGGAG